>JAJIBD010026011.1:0-62500 GCA_021461705.1 Cryptotis parvus | reverse complement strand
GAGTACAGGCAATTCCAGGACAGGCCCTCAGCATGTCTGCTGGCTAACTATCACTATCACTATCACTATCTTCCCGTTCATCATCTATTTGCTAGAGCGGGCACCAGTAATATCTCCATATGTCCTGTCTCAAGCTAGTAGAACCAGGGCATCCGCTTGCTCCAGGAACATAAAGAGCCTCAAACCATTATATTAGGTCATGGGAATGACCTAATACAAATGTTACTGGTATTTGGCATATCAAATACGACATGAGCAGCTTGAGAGGCTTGCTGTGCGGGTGGCTTACTCTTGTAGTCACCTCTAAATAAAGCATTTATTGATGAACCACGTGGCCGCTGTGGCCGCGCGAGCCAGTCTGCTCTGCTGGGTGGTGGTGTGACGAGAGGGAAGTCCGGATGTGGAAACGTCGGCCCCCATGGAGTTGGGGGTCTGCTGGCTAACAAGGGATTTAAATTCTTATCACAAGGCAATGTTAATCCTACCCAGACACACATTTCAAAAACAGCACAGCATTGGTGTGGTGTGCGGGGTGTGTGTGTGTGTGTGTGTGTGTGTGTGTGTGTGTGTGTGTGTGTGTGTGTGTGTGTGTGTGTAAAAGGGCCAAACGTGATGAGGTTTGGGAGACCGTGTGGCTGTGGGTTCATATCTGGGGCTCCTGCATGCAATGGTGTGCTCCAGCCCTTTGACTTACTGGTGAAGGGATTGTTGGAACACTGTACGCCTGGACCTCAATTCTGAATAACCTTTTAACATATTTCACAGTGATTCAACTAAAAAAATTAAAAAATCTGTTTATCAAGGGGGTTGGGGGTATGTGGGAGGGACCCTGGGTTCACTGGTGGTGGGGCTGGTGCCGGAACATAGTATGACTAAAATGCAACTGCAAGTAACTTTGTAAATCAGTATGTCTTCATAAATTTTTTAAAAGATATAAACAGCGTTAACATTTAAATTAATATCACCGCTTTCCTCCCAGCTTTTAGATGTATCCATTTTGAGGCCAGGAGATTAAATAACTTGGCCAGGGGCCGTGAGGGGGTGGAAATATGAGGATTTCCAATTTCTGAACCTAAACTCTTGCCACTTCATTTTACAAACTCCAGGTTTTATTTGGAAACTGTGACATCTGCAGGAGGCATCTGGCTGGAGACAGTATGTGCGTGTTGTCAGGGAATGACACAGTGTCACCCTCCTGTCTCCAACGCTGGCAGCTCATTCTATTGGGTCTATTCGAAAGGGGAAAGGAAGGGCATTGCCTCAGAGCAGGCAGTGGGTGAACTGCCTCAAGAAAGGCCATTTCCAAGCACCCATATGCTGAATCAAGGCTTAATTTTATTAACGGGGCCATTACTGGAGTTACTAGGGGTCGATGCGGAGATTAAACTCAGGGTCTCCATATGCTCTACCCCATGAGCCATATCTATGGCTCCATTCAGATATTCAGAATCACTGAGTTAGGGCTCATCGGGGTCTTCTGGGGAGAGGAGGGGACTAGTGACAGAGCAAAGGGTTTTCTTTTTTTTTTTTTTTTGGCCAGGATGCCAGCAGAGCACAAGCTGGGGTCACTCCTGGGAAGCTGCGACAGATCATCCCTACATAAGAACCAGAAAGAGGCCACATCTCCCCTCTGACATTGGCTCCCTACGTGGTCCCCTCCAGGGAGTAGAGATTCTGGTAATGGAGAAGGTACGGCCCTGACAGAGAGAAGGATGTTCCCATGCACCCGAGATAAGAGCAGGAGCCGCAGGCGCAAGGCCAAGATGATGAGATTTCAGCTCAGCAGCTGGAAGACTTCAAACAAGAAGGGTCTCAAGTCTGGGAGGCAGCCGAGAGAGTCCCAGAGGTATGAGGGTTCAATGGGCAGCAGTTTGGGAAGCTCATGGCAGAATCTCAGAGAGGTCCCGTCACAGCCCACCACACACATCACTGACATCAGACTAAAGGCTGCCTAGATACCCCTGCACCCCTTTTATGTCCCTTTGATGAGTCAGGGCAAAGGCTCACCCCAGCGTGCCCTGCTGGCTTGCAGTTCTCTGAGTCTGGCGCCTGGACGCAACTTGGAGCTGTCTGTGCCCCTATGCTGGGAGGCCCCAGATGCAGCCTGGAGCTGTCCGTGCCCTGCTCAGGGAGGCCCCCTCCTTCCCACTCACCTGCAGCAGCAGCACAAAGTAGTCCACGGGGCGGCTGCGCTGGTAAAGGTAGTGCTCGGTGCCTTCTTGTTCTTCTCATCAAACTTCAGCTCCTGGATCACGTTGGGATGCTTCAGGAGTCGCAGTAAGATCTTCTCCGAAAGGTACAGAGACTTAAAGGGCTCCACCTCTACGGAAGAGGGGAAGGCAGGAGGGATGGCAGCTGGGGGTGTTGGGGTGGGCACAAGCAGGGTCTGGGGCTACAGTGCCTCCATTCATGCTTCCAGATGCCAAGGTGGAGGGGCTCCTGTGACCCTGGGCAGGGCATGGGTTTCAAACCCAACTGTGCCGCCTTTCTTGCCTTCCCCATGCCCTCTGGAAGGAGAGTGGTGCTCTTGCGTTGGCAGGAGAAACTGGTCACCATTGTGGAAAGGTAAGTTCTGCTATTAACATTTTTCTGTTCACTTTTTGGGAGGCACTCCTGGCTCAGGAGACCATACGCAGTGCCAAGGATTGAAATGTCCAACCCCTCTCTACCTCTGAACTTACTTTGATGATTTTTTTTCCCTTTGAGGTGGACTTGAAAAAGAAGATAACCTGCCCCTTTGTGACAACATACATGAACCTGGAGGGAGAGAGGGTCTCTGAGTGAGACAGGTTGCAGAGGGGCAAATACAACAGGATACCTCTTTTTTTTTCTTTTTTGGGTCACACCTGGCCATGCTCAGGGGATTACTCCTGGCTCTGCACTCAGAGATCACTCCTGGTGGTGCTTGGGGGACCATATGGGATGCCAGGGATAGAACCTGGGTTGGCCACATGCAAGGCAAACGCCCTACCCACTGTGCTATTGCTCTGGCCAGACCCAACAGGTTACCTCTCAACGACAAGGTTGAAATAATCCAACTCACAGAAGCAGAGAGTAGAATGGTGAATGTCAAGGGACAGAGAGAGGGGGCTGTAGCCTATTGGTCAAGGGTAGAGAGTTTCAGTCATGCAAGGTGAGTAATTCCAAGAGATCTAACACATTCCACAGAGTCCACAGCACAGCAACTCAGACATGTATACTCAACTTGCTCAGAGGTCAATTTTATGTTGTTGTGTTCTCACATGAATCATAATAAAGAAATAAGGTGAGAGTAAGTGTTTGGGAGTGACGGATTGATTGATAGGATAGATGTTATGACAGTTTCCAAAAAGCTGGGTAAAGTGGCTGAAGAGATAGCTCAAGGGTAAAGGTGCTTGCCTCGCAGGTGGCCAACTCTACATATGGTTTCCTGGGAGTAAGCCCTGAGCACCCTGAGCATTGCTGTGTATGCCCTCAAAACAAAACTAACTGAAAAGCTCAGCATGGATAAGTCACTCTCACAAAGAATAAAGGCTTTAATGGAAACAAAGAGAATTTGACCTAGCTTATTGGTATTAACTGAATCTGTTGAATGAAACAAAATCACTATGGATGGAACTAGAGGAAGTGACCTGAGGGAAAGGGACAGATACAGGATGATTTCTCTTTTGTGGGACTTAAGGAAATGCAGCAAGGTAGCAACAAAGGGCCAAAGCAATGCAAAAGGAGAAGTGATCCACACAACTGAGATGGTGGAGGCAGAGGCTGAGAGTTGGAGTGCTGGGGTCCTTGGTGGAGGGAGGGGGTACTCGTGATGGGTGTGGTCTTGGAATTATGTGTAGGAGACATTTTTAATGAGAAGATCATTAAAAGTATTGTAAATCCTAAAACCTCAATAAAAGATTTCAAACCAAATAATGAAATGAAATCAATTGAAGAGAGACAATGAGTTCTGTATGTGTAAGTGCTTCTCAACAGCGTGAGGCACCATGACACCACGTCTACAGGGGAGCAGATATTCTCTATTCAGAGAGGCGGCCACTGCTCTGAGGGGCAGCTCTGCATCTTAACCACAGCCCAACATCCCCATTCTGCGCCCACATTCTCTTTAACTCCTGGTTGATTTCTCAACCTCTTGGATTTTTAGCTTCTGAAAACTTAGCCAGGAGTTCAGAGAAACCCAGAGGCAGCATTCCACAAGTTAACTTGAAAGAAGCGTAAGACCTAAACGCTTCTATTTTCACGATAGGAAACAGTACTAGCCCTTGTTCTAGACCCAATAATCCCTATAGGATTAATGATTGGGCCTAGAATGATGGATGTCATCATTCTAGGTCTGGTGAGGCTGTTCAAAGTAGTTCAAAGACTACTTTCACCAGAAGGAAGAAGCAATTATTTGCAGGCTCTATTTTTTTCTTTCTAAATATTCCAAGATTCACAGTCCACTTTGTTTCTGAAGAGCTCCCAGTCCTCAGGCTTACACAGGCCCTGGGAGTTCAGTGAATCCCAGGATCCTGTGGAACAATCTCTTTCCCTGTTGCCAACCTCCTTCCTCCTCCAGCAAACCCATGACAGACCCTACTCCAGTGGGATACAAGGATATATATATATATATATATATATATATATATATATACATATATGTGTGTGTATATATATATATAATTTTTTTATTTTGGCTTTTTTTTTTTTTTTTTTTGCTTTTTGGGTCACAACCGGCAATGCTCAGGGGTTACTCCTGGCTCTGCACTCAGGAATCACTCCTGGCGGTGCTCGGGGACCATATGGGATGCCGGGATCGAACCCAGGCCGGCACAGGCCCGCGTGCAAGGCAAACGCCCTACCCGCTGGGCTATAGCTCCGGGCCCATATTTTGGCTTTTTAAAATTATACCCAGCAATGCTCAGGGGTTACGCCTGTCTCTGCACTTAGGAATAACTCCTGACAATGCTCAGGGGACCATATGGGATGCCAAGGATCAAACCCAGGTTGGTTGCATGTAAGGCAAATGTCCATCCCACTGTACTGCAGCCCCAGGCTGTGGGATTCAAGTCCACCTCGGCTCCACGTGGAGGTGGCTGAGTGAAGGCAGGTGCAGGTCGCAATTGTTTCTGACTTTCTCCAGCAGCAGCTGCTAAGAGCCAAGCAGAGAAGCAGAGCTCACTGTGCGTCCTTCCTCGCTTGAGGATCAGGGAGTGTGAAAACGAGTTTGTGGCATCCTGCCTCCCTGCTGGAGGCAACATTGGCCTCTGGAATTGTAACACACACACACACAGACACACAGAGCACACAGTGTGCTGGTCCTACCTGTGGCCATGAAGCGGTGCGTGGCCAGCAGCAGCTGCGGAGAGATCTTCACCCGCATCTCCGAGTCGGAGAGTTTGAACAAGGAGAAGTCATGTCGCTTCCTCTCTCGGTGGGGCACCCTCTGCTTCTTGCGATTGTCGGCTGTGGAGTCACAGAGGAGAAACATTGGCTGCTTCAGGATCCCTGCTGCTCTGGGAGGTTTCCCTAGATGCATATGGACAGGTCCTTTGGAACAACAGGAATTTCTGCCAAGTGTCTGGTCCAAGGGTCATCACAGCTTTTTCCCAGGGCAAGGATGGGTGTTGACAAGGGTGAGAAGGTGGGAGCAGGCAGATCAAAGCCCTGTACCACCATCTCAGTCACTGACAGCGCAGGAGGGGTAGAGAGGAAGCACGAGCCAGGCGCAAGGACTGGCTCCCCTCCTACAAGCCGCGATGCTGTGAGCATCAGCGTATGTCTGAAGGGGCCCAGGAGAGTCACACTGATTAACGCCTGCTCTTCTGTAGCCCCTCTGCAGCGAGCAGGAGACTCCAACCAGAAAGTATCTGGGAAACGCTTATAAGGTGGCAAACAAGGGATGCGTGTGTTTGTAGGGTTTGGGGCTTGAGCGTTTGTCTCTCTCCAGTCCTGAGTTGGAATTTTCCCGTTGCTTCCTGTTGACATCAACTATGCTCTGAGCAAGGCCCACGGCTAGTCACTTGGGGCTGGGGTGAGGGCATGGGCTCTTGTCACTCACAATTCTCCAGCTTTGCCCATCGCTGTTCCACAGTGAGTGAACTGGGGGAATAAAGGGGAGGACACAGGCGCCGCCCTGGCAGTGACAGCAGCAGAGGGATGCAGTGGGGAGCCCCGGCAGACTGACACACTGTGCATTTTCCAATTTAATTTTACTTCCTTAGTTTGTTAAGCATGTCCTGTATTGAGAGGCGCTGTTTCTTTGGCTCTTTTTCTCTTACTCTTCTTAGTTTTGAGTTACAAAAAATCTTCTAGTCCATCTGCCCTGTGCCAAGGGCAGCAAGGAAAAGGGTTTAGGTTTTCTAAGCTTGGCCTGGAGTAAAGTGAGGCTGGGGGACCTTTCAGCAGAGGCCATGAAATCGAAACACTGACTCTCAAGGCCCAGAACCTGGAACTCTGGTGCTCTCCCTCTTCACTTCTGCCACAAGATAGATTGGACCTTTCCAGGTACCGGTCTTGCCTTGGACTCCAGCCTTTGCTGTCATCTGGCTCCAACTCTGACACTATTGCCTAGAGAGCAATAACGAGACACTGGGCCAGGACCAAGAGAAACCCAGTATTCTCCTTCTCAGGGCACTTAAGAAATCATGGCAGGGAACCGGAGAGATAGCACAGCAGTAGGGGGCTTGCTGTGCATGCGGGATCCTGGGCACTGAATACAACCAGGAGTGATTCCTGAGCTCAGAACCCGAGCAAGCCCTGAGCACAGCCAGATGTGGCACAAAAAAGAAAAGACTGAAAGAGAGAGAGAGGGAGGAAGGGTGGGAGAGAGAGAGAGAAAGGAAATAAAAAAAGGAAAGAAAAAGGAATGAAAGAAACGAAGAAAGAAATGAAGAAAGAAAGAAGAGAGAGAGAAAGGAAGAAAGAAAGAAAGAAAAGAAATGAAAGAAAAAAAAGAAAGGAATAAAGAAGCAAGCAAGCAAGAAAGAAAGACAGAAGAATGAATAATGTCACTGCAGCAGCTTATTTCTAAGGGCAGGAGAGGCTCCCTTTGGAAAGAGGATTGTGCAGGAGAACAGCAAAGCCACTGACTGGCTGCTTCTGCTTTCTCCTTTGTGTTTGCTGCCATAGCTCTCTCTCTCTCTCTCTCTCTCTCTCTCTCTCTCTCTCTCTCTCTCCTGCATCTGAAGGACTTGACGTTCGTAGCCAGAGAAGTGGGTCTCTCATCTGCTTCACGCTGCTGACTGCAGTGGTGAGTGAGTGGAGCATGAAGGCTGTGAGGTGGTGACTCACTTAGGTGGCCGGCACTATCAGCCACCAGCACTTCAGCGAGAATGTCTTCCCTGACATTCTTTGAGGCATGTGGAATTCTAAATTGAGTGTGGCACAAAGGAGACCGGAAGGGGATAAAACATGAGGATTGGGCTCAATTCCTATTGGAGACAAGGAGGTTGGCCAGGGGGCATCACGGCACGAGGTGCCTGCTGGTGGCGCTGTCTGTCCTGTGCTCCATCAAGGCCTGGTCTGTCTCTGTGGATTCATCTATTACTAGGAAGGGCAAACACCTGCGTGGCTCATTGCCTTATCGTGTCAACATTTTATATCTGAGCCTCACGTCTCAGAGGTCGCTTCTGAGGTGAAGGACAGAGGAATGGGATGGACCAGATCATTTCCACTAAATGAAAACTCCTGGGAGGAAATCTGACCGGGGGGTGGGGGCTGGATGGAGCTAAGACTCCCCCTCAGAGACAAGAATGCCTTTGCAGTGTTAAGGCTTTGGGGCTGAAGTGGTCCCAGAAGAATCAACATTGTGCTTGGAGGGGAAATAGGTGGGTGAGGAAACAGAAAGGAGCAGGGACAGGCGCCGAGGGGGAAGGGAGCATGAGAAACCAGGGGCTAGGAATGAATAACGAGAAGAACAGACTCGAAGGGGACACTGAGGGTTTAGCAGAGCTGCCAGTGGGTGATCTCATGCCCATTTCCAGCACAGGCTGAGTGGATTGGAGCATTCTGCTGGTGCCAGCGCCTGGAACCGTGACAGGCCTCACCACTCACAGGGCTGGCCTGCCACGCTGGCAGACTTGAGTGCTGACTCAGCCAGCTCAGAGACCTGAGAGGAACCCAGCGTGACCTCGGGAGACAGCGAAGGCTGAGCACTCACTGTAAAGGTCGGTTTCGTCCAGAATCTCTGACTTGATGATCTCTTCGATGGCGTCCTCCAGGGTGACGATGCCCATCACCTCGTAGAAAGGGTCCCCTTCTCCCTCGTTATTCACCCGCTGGACAATGGCCAGGTGAGATTTCCCTAGAGGACAAACAAGGGCCCTGTGAAGCCTCTGGGACATTTCCAGAGACTTTTCCACTGAAAGAAAATAACACAAAGTTGCTCTTTGATAGTCTTGAAAGGAACCCATTTTAGGAACTCCTTAGAAAGCAAAGTTTTTGCAGAAGTTCTTAGAAACATAATACCTGGCTCGAGATCACTCCTGGCTCTGTGGTCAAAGATTCTCCTGGCTCTGTGGTCAGGGATCACTCCTGGAGGGCTTGGCAGACCCTATGGGGGGTGGTGCCAGGGATCGAACCCAGGTCAGCCTTGTGCAAGGCAAGCACTTTGCCTACTGGACTATCTCTCCAGTCCCCAGAAAGGTAAATCTTAGACCTTCATAGCTCTGTTTCTTTGTAGAAATTACATAGACCCGAATAAAGCCAAAGCCAGCTCAATGCTTTTCCTTCAGACGTGACCTATTAGTAAGTATATCTAAACAAAAAGAGGGTGGGGCTAGAGAGTGTTCAGCAGGTAGAGCGCTTGCTCTGCATCTAGCCAACCTGGGTTGGATCTCTGGTACCCCCTATGGTGTCTCCAGCCCCACCAAGAGTGATCCCTGAGCACAGCGCCAGAAGTAAGCCCTGAACACTGCTGGGTATGAGCTCCCCAACTCCCACAAAAACCCCAAATAAAAAAAAAACAAAAAGAATGAATTGCCTAACTCAGAGGTTCTCAGATTTATTTGTCCTAATGCTCCCTTTTCAGAGCAACAACAACAAAAAGTACTTAGCATTCCCCTGGAAATATAACTCCTTTACATCATGCCCCGATTGCACCTGAGGCCACTCTCCCCTTGCACCCTTCATCTGGGGGCAGCACTGGCCACTTTGGGAAACACCCATCTAAGCAACAGGACATGAGTTTGGAATCAGAACGATGAAGCGAGGTGCTGTTTCACTTATTCCCCAACCTGCCAGCTACTATTTATACAACTGAACCTCTCCTGAGTTTCAGTCTCCCGAGGAGGACAAAACCAGCCCTACTGACTTTAAACAAGGTCGTCAAGCCCCATCATCCAGTGCTGATGTGCTTAGAAAGCATCATCCTGACTGATCATTAAACTCTGTGTGTCAGTGCCCACCCTCTGGGACTCTCCCAGCTTTTCAAGTCATCCCAGCAGTGACACAGTGTCTTTCCATCTTGCTGTACCTCATTCCAATTCCTGGCCCACAAAGTCTATGAGAATAACCATGTGTTAAGCTGTTGAATGTCTCTGCATTTTAGGGGAGGTTGTTAGAGAGATGGTAATGCAGAAGACCTTATTTGAGCTATACAATCAAATAACCTGTAGCTCAAATTCCCTAGTGTGCTGGTTTTGTGTTTTTTTCCCTTGGTTTTTGGGCCACATCAGGAAATACTCAGGGGTCACTCCTGGTTCTGCACTCAGGAATCACTTCTGATGGGCTCAGGGGACCATATGGGATACTAGGGATTGAACCTGGGTTTTCTGTGTGCAAGGCAAGTGCCCTACACCCTGTACTATTTTTCTGGCCTCCCGTGCAGTGGTTTTTAATCCTCCCTAACCTTTCTACATGTAGACCACTAACCTAGTGACTATGTAGAAAGGCTTTGTAAACATAGGCAGTCTGTCAAAGGCAGTTCATTGTTTAGCCACACATGCAGCCCCAAATTAGTTGTTTTTTACTACCTAGCAACTGAATGAAAATTGTTATGCTATTGAGTCCTAACTATACTTAGGTTTATGTGTATTGATTCATTTAATTCTCATTAGAAGCCTACGGGAAAGTACATTATCATCTCCATTTTACAGATGTGAGAATTAGTTGGTTCAGGCTAGCACAGATAGGTTACAGAACATGCAGTGGTTGCTGTGCTAACTTTGCATGTGACCTACCGGTCACCACATATGGGCTCCTTAGCACTGCTAGCACTGCTGCGCACTGCCAAGTATGCCCTCCACTTCAATACAAATCACAGAGCCTGCAAGGGGCAGACTGGATAGCACCCCTAGGTAACTGTGGCGCCCCAGTAACTGAAGCTGAGTCTTACCTAAAATGCTTCACTTTGGCTTGCTTTCCTCTACTGAGGTCCTGTTTTTAAGATGCAAATGTAGGTGAGTCATTTCCTTGGCAGAGATAATTAAGGAGAAAAATCTATCTGTAGGTGCTGGAGCGATAGTACAGTGGGTAGGGAGCCAGCCTTGCATGTGGCCAGCTGACCTAGTTAATCCCCAGCAACCCATATGGTCTCGTGAGCTCGCCAGGAGTGATTCCTGAGTGCAGTCAGGAGTAAGCCCTGAACATCACTGGGCCACCCCACAACAAAACAAAACATAAACAGTCAGGTGTGACCCAAGAAACAAAAAAACAAAACAAAAAGAACAAAAGAAAGAGTGGGAGAGAGAGAAAGAGAGAGAGAGAGAGAGAGAGAAAAAAATGATTCATGGTTTATCATTGTTACACTTTAAACTTTTGTTTGATCATTGCTAAAAACATCTGAAAAGAGTAGCCAATTTGTTGGAGGCATAGTTTTTCGTGAAAAGAAAATAATTTTTGCATTAAATCATATCACAAGATAGTTACCCATTGAGATTTTTAATTGGAAAGGTGGCATTTGTATATGTCTAATTTCATCTCCAACTTTAACTTAGTCTTTGCCATGCTCACAGACCAACCTAGTCATGCCACTGCTTCTCAAATACCATCATGGCTTCCTAGTGTGCACAAAACCATGCCCAGAAGCATTAGCAAAGCACAGCTCTTGCTTTCTGCACCACCACATACCCTAATCCCTTGAGACAGCAGGTGCATCAGCTACTTCCGCTTCCTTGACCTCCTGCATGTCTACTTTCTAAATTTTTTAAAAAATATATTTTTATTATACCACCATGAGATAAACAATTACAAAAATGTTCATGTTTGGGTTTCAGCCATACAGTGTTCCAGCACCCATCCCTCCATCAGTGCCCATTTCCCACCACCAATGTCCCCCGATTCCCTCCCCCTCCCTAGCCTGCCTCTATGGCAGGTTCTTTATCTCTTTTCTCTCTTTCTCTCTCTCTTTCTTCTCTTACATATTGTGGATTGTAATACATACACTTAGAGGTTATCATGTGTATCTTTTGCCTGTATTTAATGCTCAGTTCTAATTTGGTATTAGCCGTTTCGACAATTATTAGCACATTGTTCCCTTTTCTGTCTTACCTAATCTCCGACTCCCACACGTTTGTGCTAATTTCCACCTTTGACAAGACCTCCTGCTCCATGTTTCACCTGATCTTGATTTTGGTATCATAATATGTGTAAAAATGCAGTCATTCTATATCTTTTCCTTCTGACTAATTTCACTCAACATGATCCTCTCCATGTCCATCCATTTATAGGCAAACATCATAACTACATTTTTCCTAACAGCTGCATAGTATTCCATTGTGTAGATGTAACTTTCTAAATTTTTGTACATACTGTTTCCTCCTCTCACTCTGTCTCTGCAAGCCCTCCAGGTTTTCTCACAGGTTCCTGATCTGTGCCATTCTGAATCAGAAAGAACCGACTTCTCTCGCTTGCTTTTCTAAGTTCTTGATAAGTCTATTAGTGCTTTATCATTTTGCTGTTGCATATAATTAATGTGTGCATTTGTGTGTGTCATTGTCTGTATGTTTGTGTGTCATTGTCTGTATGTTTGTGTGTGCATGCTCTTTTTGCACCATGTCTGTTCCTCAGATCACAAGCCTGTCAGGACATACATGCAGAGTTTCCTCCATAAAAATACCTGGGAAAGAGAACTAAGGCTGACTAAAAATCCATTGGTAATATACATAGATAATATTAAAAAAAGACACTAAAACCTTTAGCTATTTTTTTAAACAAATACAATATATTTAGGAGCTGGAGAGATAGTAGGGTAGGACATCTGCCTTGTACATGGCCAGTCTGGGTTCAGTCTTGTGCAATGGTAATGCAGAATACCTTATTTGAGTTATACAATAAAATAACCTGTAGCTGGCATCCTATATGGTACCCTGAGCACCAGTAAGGGTAATTCCTGATGGCAGGGCCAGGAGTAACCACTGAGCATCACTGAGTGTGACCCAAAACAAAAATACAAACAAACAAAAAACAATGTATTTCAATTCTGCATCAGTGGTTGCAAGATTAACATTCACTGAAATCACTGCACCCTACCCAGATGGACTGAAGTATTTCTAGCTTAAATTAGAGTATGCTCATTTTAGTATGTGCCCCATTTAAAGTCCTCCCTCCCCAAAGCACTGTTCTTAAACTTATGGCACCTGTTCTCACTTTCCTGTTAACATGAGTTAGATGACAAAACAAATGACTGGCATAATAGAAAAATGTGGGAAAGAGATTTCTTAAAATTATTTTCTATCATCAGATAATTCTTCTAATGTAGATCCCTGAATATACACAATATATCCAACTTCTTGTCACTGAGAGATTAATCCATATGACAGGAAAAGACAAATTAACGTTGATGATGACACTTCACAAAAATTCTGATAACGTACTTCCACTTGAAAATTCATCACTAAGTTACACATTATAAGGTCAATTGGAGGACACACTCCACGTCCCCAGGAAACAGAGGTTTAATTATGTAATAGTAAAGACAATGAACGGGGGCACAGAGAGATAATACAGGGGTTAGGCACATGCCTTGAGTATAGCTGACCCTACTTTGACCCCTTGCCCTCCATGGTCTTCTGAGGATAGTTGGGCACAGCCCTGGAGGCCTGCCTGGGTATCCCTAGCACCATTTCTGGACTTGAGCATTGACCTATTGCACCATTTGACCGAGAATCACAGGGAAGGGACTCTGGGCCTCCTGAGCACGACTTGGGAGGCACAACAACAACATCAACTATGGAGCCAGAAAGATAGATCAACAGGCTAAGTGATGCATATAGAAGGCCCAGGACAGATCCCCAGGAATAAGGATAGTTATGGAGCTGGCCACCTACAAGATGGTCAGACTTCTTTGTCAAGACCCTGAACGAACGGTTTGAGGCTCTTCATATTCCTGAAGCAACCAGATGCCATTGGGCTACACTGACACATGATAGGGTCCAATGGAAATGTTACTGGGGCCCACTTGAGCAAATCGATGAATAACAGAATGTCGAGTCAAGTGATCCAAGTTATGGAGCCGGCCAAGCTCATCAACAAATGGTGCGAGGAAAGCTGATGGTCACATGCAAAATAATGAATTCAGACCCCTTTCTAATACCATGCAAAAAAATCAAATCATCAAGATAGATCAAAAACTCAATATCAGGTGCAGGATTGATAGTACAGCAGGTAGGGCACTTGGCTGGCATGTGACTGACCCAGGTTTGACCCCTGGCATCCCATATGGTTTCCGAGCCTAGCCAGGGGTGATTTACAAGTACTGATCCAGGAGCAACCTCTGAGAATCACTGGGTGTGACTCAAAACACAAAAAAAGAAAAAAATACCTTAATATCAGACCTGAGTTCATAAATTACATATAAGACGATGGAGATAGACCATTTCATGACATTGAAGGTATCTTCAATGATTCGATACCATCGACAAAGCAAACTGAAATGAAGATAATCAAGTGGGTCTATATCAAGCTAAGAAACTTCTGCAGCTCTAAGTAAACAATGACCAAAATAAAAAGAGCCAACAAACTGGGAGAGAATATTTTTCTACTACTCATCAGATAAGGGGTTGATAATCAAAATATACAAAGCACTAAAACTCTACACAAGGGGGTAAAAACATAAAAAAATGGAGGGGTCACATCACAGAGACTGGCACACATCCAAAAGAATAAGAACAACCAGTGCTGGCGTGGATGTGGGGAGAAAGGGACTCTCATCCATTGTTGGTGGGAATGTCATAGCCTTTTTGAGAAACAATATGGAATTTCCTCCAAAAAAATAGAAACTGAGCTCCCATTTGATCCAGCTATACCAATCCTGGGAATATACCCTGGGAAGCCAAAAACACACAGTAGAAACACTATCTGCACTTTTATGTTCATAGCAGCACTCTTCACAATAGCCAGAATCTGGAAACAACCAGATTGTCCGAGAACAGATGACTCGATAAATAAACTGTGGTACATCTACACAATGGAAACTATGCAGCGGTTAGGAAAAACAAAGTTATGAAATTTGCCTATAAATGGATGCACATGGAAAGGATCATGCTGAGTGAAATTAGCTAGAAGGTAAAGGACAGCTATAGAATGACTACATTTATTTGCAGGATATAAAAAATACATATAGTATGATACCAATATCCAAGGCCAGGCAAAACATGGATCAAGGTCTTGCCAATGGATGGAATCAACTACAAGTGTGTAGGAGTCAGAGGTTAGGTAAGACAGAGAAGGGAACAGTGTGCTAATAATCATTGGAAATGATAATACCAGCCAAGAACTGAGTATTGAATATAGGCAAAGGGATATACATGATAACCTCTAAATGTATGTATTGCAAACCACAATGTGTAAGAGAAGAGAAGAGAAGAGAGAGAGAGAGAGAGAAAGAGGTAAAGAGCCTGTCATAGAGGCAGGCTGGGGGACGGGGAGGGAATTGGGGACATTGGTGGTGGGAAATTGGCACTGGTGGAGGGATGGGTGCTGGAACACTGTATGACTGAAACCCAAACATGAACATCTTTGTAACTGTATATCTCACTGTAGTATAATAAAATACTAAAAAAAAATGGAGAGGAAAGATGTACAGAAACCTACCCAAAGAGGACACAAGGATAGCCAGAAAGTATACTGACAAGTTCTCAGCATCCCTTACCTTCAGGGAAATGCAAATTGAAACAACAATGTGGTATCATCTCATACCAGTGATACCAGCAAATACTACAATGAACAAGAACAACCAGTGTTGGTGTTGGTGTGGGGGGAAAAAGGGACCCTCATTTACTAATGTTGAGAATGATGATTTACAACCTCTTTGGGAAAACAATATGAACACTTCTCAAAAAACTAGGAATTGAGCTTCTGTATGATCCAGCAATTCCACTTATAGGCATCTATCCCAAAGGCCTCAAAACTCTGCATTTGCATCCCTATGTTCATTGCAGCATTATTCACAATAGGCCAAACTTGGAAACAACCCAAGTGAACAAGAACAGATGACTGGATAAAACTACAGTACATAAACAATGGAATACTACTCAACTCCAAAAGATAAAATCAAGTAATTTACTAAGTGAATTAGCACTAAATTTCTGGAGAATATCATGCTGGGTGAAGTTAGTAGAAGGAGAGGGACAGGCACAAAATAATCTCTCTCATATGTGAGCAATAAAGAATTGTAGTAGAGGAATAACATATGCTCAAAGACAACAAAAGCTGAGAACAGGTCTTCAGTAGGGAAGGGGAAAGGGGGCTAGGGGGACACTGGGACAGTATTGAAGGAGACTGGACACTGGTGGAAGGCGTAGGGCAGGAATGTTTCATGTATGAAAACCTACAATGACGCCATCATAAACCATAGTGCTTATAATAATATAATTTTTTAAAGGAAAGAATGAGGGCCGGAGCGATAGTCCAATGGGTAGGGCGTTTGCCTTGCACGCGCCATCCTGTGCCAGCCCGGGTTCGATCCCTGGCATCCCATATGGGCCCCGAGCACTGCCAGGAGTAATTCCTGAGTGCAGAGCCAGGAGTAACCCCTGAGCATTGCCGGGTGTGACCCAAAAAAGCAAAACAAACAAACAAACAAACAAATAAATAAATAAAAGAAAGAGAGGCTAGAGAGATAGTACAGCAGGTAAGGTCCTTGTAAAGCTGTTAATTTAAAAGATGTGAAAAAAGGAAGCGGTAGGGTTGAAAGTGGCAACCTACAAAATCTAGTAAAAATAGGAAGGGCTTCATCAAAAGAGAATTGGTTGGAACGAAAAGGACAATATTAAACAGATGTGGGTAGGAATGCAGGCAAAATATGAGTTTAGAGATCCTATGGTCACTTTGTGCTCTAGAATACGAGAGACACCTGAAATAGGCAGAGTAAGACCACTGAGACCAGAAATGGGAAAGGCACTACCATGATGGCAGGGAAGACCATGTCTCGTATATGGATGGAAGAGAACCCAAGAACTCTTGTGGTCTAGGTCAGAGAAGGTCAGCTGAAACTCTCTCACTGGAGATTTAAAAAAAAATTTTTTTATTATTTTTAAAAAATAATTACAAAAATGTTTATGCTTGGGTTTTGGCCATACAGTGTTCCAGCACCCATCCCTCCACCAGTGCCCACTTCCCACCACCAATATCCCCGATTCCCTCCCCCTCCCTAGCCTGCCTCCATGGCAGGTTCTTCATCTCTTTTCTCTTTCTCTTTTTCTCTTTCTCTATTCCTTCTCTTACATATTGTGGATTGTAATACATACACTTAGAGGTTATCATGTGTATCTCTTTGCCTGTATTTAATGCTAAGTTCTATGTGGTAATAGCACTTTTGACAATTATTGGCACACTGTTCCCTTTTCTGTCTTACCCAACCTCTGCTCCCACACGAGATTTTTTAAAAATTATTATACCACCTTGAGATATGCAATTACAAAGCTGTTGGTGATTGGGTTTCAGTCAATGTTCCAGCACCCTCTGGAGATCTTAACTCTCAAAAAGTATGATCTGAGTCTAAGCATCATAAACTGGGGCCCTGAGGGACTTCTTTCTGGGTAAATGCTGCCTTTTTTTATAGATGGAGGCTGTGTTTACTTCTTAATGGCAGATGGGGTGGGGGAGTGACTTACACTTTGGCTGTGCCCCAGTTCTGCAGGCCTAAGAGTCTCTATAAATGAGAACTTCACATTCTTCCTGAGGGGCTACCCCGACTTAGACAGGCAGAATTTCCCAAGTGGCTTCTCACGACACAGTCCTTAGTTTCAATTTCCTTCCAAGTTTCTAAAAAATAATGTAGGAAGTCTGTGGAATAATTTAGGCTAATGATCATAATCATGATCTGTCTCCTCACTGTAGACAGGACGGCACAAGGAGAAGAGATGGCAAAGCTGTGCTGAACGTCAAATGTGGAGAAGTGGAAAAGTAAGTGGCAACGTGACTTTCTCCACACACTCTCGCCCTGGAGTTAAGTCCAAAGCACACAGGCCCAACAGAATCAGCCATTCAGTCGCTAAGAACTGCTGAAGTGCCAAACTTCCCACTCACTAATTTTTGAGAGCTATAGTAGAAAGCAAATCACAAGAAAACTCTGAGAGCTAATGAAAGCTATGGTTTTCAGAGGGGCGGGAAGGGGTCTGGAGAAATGAAGAGGGGGCTCTTGTGGTAGTCAGAAGGTACAAAAACTTTGGTGGAGAGTGTGGTGATAATTACACAACTAGGAAGAGGGTGAAGTTAGAGACTTAAGATGTTATAAAATTGCAAACCAACAACAAATCAATTAAAAACGATTGTGGGTGTGTGTCAAGTGGTGATCAGGAGGGCTGGGAGCCTCTACCCGTGATTGCTGGCCAAGAGGATTAGTGTCCAACACAGTGCCAGAGGATGTGGGGCTGCTCAAGCCCCGCAGTGACACAGATTCCATGGGCCACCCTGGTAGAGGTTTGGGGTCTTCAGGGCCATACCTGGTGATGTTTGGGGGAACCGTATGGCGCCAAAATTGAACAAGGGACAGCCACAGGCAAGACAAATAGCTTAACCCTTATGCGATCTCTTCAGCATCCCAAATTAATGATTTTTTCAAAAGAATACTTAGTAGAGGTAAATGGTAATTCTTTTAATAGTAGTGAATGCTACTAACTTTATGAGGTGTTTTTACATGCCCGTGACCATATTCATGGCACCAATTACCAACAGATGGGAACTCTCTAGGCTCAGCTGAAAGTCAGTGGGGTTCTTTGGCAATGAACTTTCTAAAAATTAAGGCTACAGCTGAGTCTGTTATTGTAAAGAATAGATTTTATTCTAGATTCATGGGTGTTCTACATTTTATAAACTTTTATTCAAAGCCTTTCCCCCTCATTTCCCTTCTGCTTTCTTGTGACTTATACATGCTTGATATGGTGACTGCACACACAACTGACTTGTGCTCACACACTCAGTCAAGCTGCTCAAGTAGGGGTAGCACTATTTGACACACATTCTGGTTATGATGCTTAGCAGGGTTGCTGGGGGGCTCACACGTGATTGTGGGAGTTGACCACTCTGTTTTTTAATTTTATTATACCACCATGAAGTATACAATTACAAAACTTTTAATGATTAGGTTTCAGTTATACAGTGTTCCAGCACCCATCCCTCCACCAGTGCCCATTTCCCACAACTAATGTCCTCAAATTCCCTCCCCACTTCCCCAGCCTGTCTCTATGGCAGGCTCTTTACCCTCTTCTCTCTCTCTCTCTCTCTCCTCTCTCTCTCTCCTCTTACATATTGTGGCTTGCAATGCATACATTTAGAGATTATCATGGATATCACTTTGACTACATTAAATTCTCAGTTCAATGCTGGTATTATCATTTCCAACAATTATTAGCACACTGTTCCCTTCTCTGTCTTACCTAACCTCTGACTCCTACACACTTAAGGAAGATTCCACCCACTTACAAGTCCTGATCCATATTTTGCCTGGCCTTGGATAGTTCTACACAATGGAATACTATGCATCTGTTAGGAAAAACAAAGTTATAAAATTTGCCTATAGACATGGAGATTATCATGTTGAGTGAAATTAGCCAGAGGGAAAAGGACAGATATAGAATGACTGCAGGATATAAGAGATGCTGGATATAAGAGATGACCACTCTTAACTGCAGAGCTCACACCCTCTTTTATTATTTATTTATTAAAATTTTTATTGTACCACAATGAAATATACAAATACAAAGATGTTCAAGTTTGGGTTTCGGTCATACAGTGTTCTAGCACCCATCCCTCCACCAGTTCCCACTTCCCACCACCAATGTCCTCAATTCCCTTCCCTCTCCCCCAGTCTACCTCTATGGCAGACACTTTATCACTTCTCTCTCTCTCTCTCTCTTCCTTCTCTTACACATTGTGGTTTGCAATACATACATTTAGGGTTATCAATAAATTCCTTTGCCTACATGCCTCAGTGCTCAGTTCTAGGCTGGTTTTAACATTTCTAATGATTATTAGCACACTGTTCCCTTCTCTGTCTTACCTAACCTTTGACTCCCACACACTTGCAGTTGATTCTACCCATTGACAAGACCTCCAGGTCCATGTTTTACCTGGCCTTGGATATTGGTATCATACTATATATTTTTTATATTCCATAAATAAATGCAGTCATTCTATATCTGTCCTTTTCCTTCTGGCTAATTTCACTCAGCATGATCCTCTCCATGTGTATCCATTTATAGGCAAATTTCTTTTTTTTATAAGTATTTTATTATACCTCCGTGAGATATACAATTATAAACATGTTCATATTTGGGTTTTGGTTATACAGTGTTCCAGCACCCATCCCTTTACCAGTGCCCATCTCCCACCACCAATGTCCCCGGTTCCCTCCGCCTTCCCCAGCCTGCCTCCATGGCAGGTTCTTTATTTCTTTTTTTTTCTTTTTGGGTCACACCTGGCAATGCTCAGGGGTTACTCCTGGCTCTGCACTCAGGAATCACTCCTGGTGGTGCTCGGGGACCATATGGGATGCTGGGGATCGAACCCGGGCGGCACGGGCCGGCCGCGGCAAGGCAAGCGCCTCACCCGCTGGACTATCGCTCTGGCCCTGGTTCTTTATTTCTTTCCCTTTCTCTCTATCTCTTTCTCTTTTCCTTCCCTTACATATTGCGGATTACAGAACATTCATTAAAGGGTTGTCATGTGTATCTTTTTGTATAGGCAAATTTCACAACTTTGTTTTTCCTAACAGCTTCATAGTATTCTATTGTGTAGATGTACCATAGTTTCTTTATCCAGTCATCTGTCCTTGGGCACTCAGGTTGTTTCCAGATTCTGGCCATTGTGAATAGTGCTGCTATGAACATAAAAGTATAGATGGTATTTCTGCTGTCACACATCTTTTAGTCCTGGTTCTCCCTGTTGGGAAGGGGGTGGTTGTCCCACATTTTAGTAGGAATGTTTGCACACACTGAAAATTGCACATTCTGTTTTGGTGCTGGGGGACCTCTTAATGCATGGGCTTGCACTGGGTCTCAAATTCTTTGTCTCATGCTTGAAAGGGCAGTGCTTTAGCCAATGAGCATCCCTAGGCCCCTGATGTTTCTACTCTGACTCAGGCTTGACTGTGTCTATTGTCAGCAGAAGCTAGCCCTATCCAGGTGGCTTGGCTTGGCAATACCTGCCACTTCAGACTTAGAGCACTAGTGGGTGGGCTCCATTAGCCTTGATTTGCTTCCCTCCAGCCCTGGGTACTTCCCCTAGTGTAAGCTATAATCTCATTTTCAGATTATCCACATCGGAAGGGACAAAAAGCAGGGAACACAGACACAGTGTCAGATTTATTTGACCAGTGTTAGGATGGTTTGGAACTGGAGATGTAATCTTAAACCCAGGTTAACACCTCTCTGGGAATAAGTTTAATTCAGTCCACCAGTAAATAGGTGCCCTTGGTTAAACCTGCTACGCACAGTGCTTTGGGATCTATATCACCTAGTTCAATGTTTCATGTCATCTTTGTGCAGGGGCCAGGCTAATCTTGTTTGTATTGATCCAATTTTAGTACATGTACTACCAAAGTGAGCACATCTAGTTCAATGTATCACCCAGCTGGCTGTATGTTGATACCAGTTGAGACATTTAAAGTGCCTAAACATTCTAATGAGTGCTTCCAAAGATCCTGATTTGGGTTGGGTTGTGACATCAATAGTTTCCCCCAGTGATTCTAATAGTCAACCAAGACTAAGAGCAAGAGGTCTCAGAGATTGCTTAATGGATGAGCAACACTTTGCTTGCAGACACTGGGAATTGCACATTCTGTTTTGGTGCTGGGGACCTCTTAATGCATGGGTTCAGAAGCCCAGTTCAGAAGGCCTGGGCTTCTTCCCTGAACAGCATAGTTCCTGGAGCAGAGTTAGAAATAGCCCCTGAGCACCTTGGGCGTGGTCCCCAAACAAGAAACAGAATAAAAACTTTTAAAAAACAGAATAAAAACAAAACAAAACTATTAAGAACAATTATCTTGGATTATAGGAAGGTTCTCAAAGCATGGGCCTGCACCAGTCCTGGGCACATCAGTTGAGAACTTAGTTTTAGAAGTGCAAATTCTCAGACACCAACTCTGATCTGGCAAATCAAAATATTTGGGTTGGGTGTGTCTTGTACTGTATTTTCATTAGTTTTACAGTTAATTCAGCCGCAAGCTAAAGTTTGAAAACTGCTAACTTGGGGGGGTACCAGGGGATTCTGGTTACTTGTCTGTTGACCGTTTTTAATAATGAAGGAAAATGAACATTGAGATTTCTACTCAGCCCTGGTGCCTTGGGTGCCCTGGGTTAAAAGTCACAAGATGCCCAGTAAGTTTAACTTAGATTTTTTTTGTTTTTTGTTTTTGGATTTTTTGGGTCACACCTGGCGATGCTCAGGGGTTACTCCTGGCTCTGCACTCAGGAATTACTTCTGGCGGTGCTTGGGGGACCATATGGGATGCTGGGGACAGAACTAGGGTCAGTGGTGTGTAAGGCAAACACCCTACCTGCTGTACTATTGCTTCAGCCTCAGTTAACTTAGGTTTTAACCAACCATGAGCAGAGAGCTTACTGCATTCTATGTTTCTCTTAGTAGCTTTAGCCTCTACATCAATCTTATTATTTTCTTTCAAAATATGTGAACATGGTTTGGGGGCAGAGAGGTAGTACAGTGGGTAGGATGCTTGCCTTGCACAAGGATGACCCAGGTTCAATCCCCAGCATCCCATATGGTGTCTTGAGCACCCCCAGGAGTAATTACTGAAAGTAGAGCCATGAGTAACCTTTGAGCATCATCACCAGGTGTGGCCCCAAAACCAAATAAAAATTGTGAACATGGCAACCAAAGAAATAAAAAAAGTAAGGAAAAGCACTAAAGAAATAAAAAAAAAAACTTATTATATAGAGACCAAAGAAATAAAACTTAGGAAAAGACTGTAAACATTTTATTCTTTTTCATGTTAAAAATAAATACATAAAAACCATCAGACACAGAGTACTCATGAAAAGACAAGACCAAAAAAATAAATTAAAAAAAAAAAGAAAAGACAAGACCTTCAAGTGCACTGGTGGAGGGATGGGTGCTGGAACACCATATGACTGAAACCCAATCATGAACAGCTTTGTAATTGTATATCTCATGGCAGTATAATAAAATAAAATAAAATAAAAAAATTTTACAATAAAATAAAAAGGTAGTCAAACTGCTGAAGGTCCTTTCTCCATATATGGACAGTGGAGGTGTTGCAATCCTGCAGAGAGGGGCTGTTTGCTGATTGTTAGAACTGAGTGAGCTCACCAAGGGGGCTTCTTGAAGATTTTGACCCCAGTACCTCTGAGACAAGCCTGTAGTCCCACATAATCTATTGGGCTCCGGTGTGTCAGAGGTGAATCAAAGTTCCCGCCACTGAAAATCAAACTAGTCTTTTCTGTGCCCTAAGAATTTGAAGGGCGAGTCCTGTGCTGATTACTGGACGCGCACGATCTCACCACCTGGCAGTAATAGACTCAAACTCCAAGGGCAATTTGATTTTACAGACATTGATTTTAAAGCAGTAGTTCTCCATAAGAGCTGATTTTGTCCCCGAGGGGGCAAGAGGGAACGTCTGGTGACAATCTTAGAGGTCAAAAGTTGGGGTGAGTAATACTACTGGCATTTGAAGGGCAAAAGATGAGGGATGGGGCTCAACACCCACAAAGCACAGAAAGGACAGACCCACCGCCCCAGGCCCCCAGTGAGGAAGAACAGGAGTGCTGAGGCTTGAAACTGCTTTTGAGACAAAAACCAGGAAATGGCAGCAAGGTCACAACAGTTTGTATATCTGAAGAGGCTGAAGCATCTTCCAAGGGCTGAAATCAATAGAGTCTCATCTGCTGGCTCATGGAGGATGGCTCCCAAGGACCCTATTAGCACCCCTCCTCTGCCTTAGAGTAAATAATTGATTCTTCGCTCCTTCAAAAATAGCTAGAACAATTCTGCAAGGTAACTGTTGCCAAGATCAAACAGTAGCCAGGAGGAAATCATCTTGCTTGGAAACAGAGAACCAAGGAAAGCAAAAAAAAAAAAAATCACTTTATAGTTTGGTGATTTCTGCGTTATGACCTTCACCTTATAAAACAGAGAAGCTTCCGACTGGATCCCACCACCTTAGTACTGAGTACCACAGAGAACCTGATCTGCTGAAAACTCCTGGTACTGGATCTTTGTGGCTAAAACCTCCAGGCCTTCATGGATCTGGGGTGGGTGACCTTCCCCAACCTCCCTGTACTTCTTGAAGGCCTGGAAGGCACACCTAGTTGAATATTTAACTGCCCAGTTAAATATTCTGGATTTTCTGGAGTGTGTGGCTGCATTCGTGGCAATGTGATGTGTCCAAACTCTACAACACTGACATCCCAGGAATCAGTAGGAGCAACACCAGAATGGATGCATGCAATGCAGAAGTCAATCAATGCCAACTAACAAAAATGTTAACACAGAAGCTTAACTTGCAACAATAGCTTAGGAAGCCCTCAGACAGGGACTTAATGTCCCCATGGTAAGACACAACAATTTGCACAAATTTTCTTCTACACAAATAATTTTTTGGTCATGGGCAGCCATTCAATGGTAACAAGCAATATAAATTACTGGGGGCCTGATACAGGGCAGGCTTGAGGGGTAGTTGAGGAAACAGAGACAATGGTGGAGGGAAGGTGATAGTGACGGTGGGATCGGTATAGGAATATTGAATGCTTGTAACAAATCATCATGAACAATTTTGTAAGCCATAGTTAGTGTTTATATAAAGTTTGTGTGTGTGTGTGGGGGGGTGGGGGCTAGAGAACAGGAGGACTTATACCAGGTATCATTTACCTGAATCGATTTATAAGTTTACTATGAGAATGCCTAATTTTGTTCCTTCCTAATTTTGACAACTACACTGAATTTAGCCAGTTTATGCTAACATATTGATGAGTAAAATTAACTAACTTGGCAAATAGAACTGTTGATGTAAATTTCATAACATTTTATTATCTTCTTTTACATAAATAGGAAAGAGTTTTATTTTATTATGGAAAAATCAGGCCCACTAATTTATTGTTATCTCTGCATTTCATTTTACAAACTATCCACTAACAAAATCGGGTCTTGTATTGGTATTATAGTAACTACGCAAATACCTTAATTCTAATATTACAAACACATGATAAATAGGAATTATGTACAAAATTGTAAAAATGTTAAGCAGAGAGGCTTTACCCTGCTCTTCTGCTGTGTGTTCCGAGAGCCTATTCTACTCTCTGGCAGGCACTGTTGAGTGCCTTACTCTCATATTATGGTCCTGCTGCCCCTTCATAACACCAGACACACTTCCAGTAATAGCACTGATCTTCTCTGGGGCTTGGGGGCCAGGGAGGTGGCACAAAGGGATGGAACATATGCTGTGCATGTGGAGCCCTGGATTCAACCCCCAGAACCACCTGGTCCCTAGAGCATTGCCAGGAGTGACTCCTGAACCCCAAGCTGAGTAACACCCAAGGCTGTTGTTGTGACACCAAAATAAAACTCATAAAATGCGCCTTTGGGGGGTTACACTTGGAGAAACAGAATAAGGATCTTGCTGGACTGCTGTTTTACAGAGACCCCAGGTGGTCCTCATGCTCATTGGAGGGGGCAGCAGCTGCTCTGAACATTGTAGCACAAAGTATGACCTTTAGCCCAGAGTACTGGCCTCTCCAGGGCCAGGGCCAGGAGAGCAGCACAGCCTAGCTTCAGCCAGTGATCAGAATCAGTATCTGCAGTTCCTTAAGATGCTAAGGCGTGTCTGAGGATGTGGACAACTGCTCAAGATTGCCCTTGTAGATATAAATATATACCAGTGTTTTACTAAGTGTGGGAAATGGTAATATCAGACTAGAAGTCACCATTGAATATATACAAAGAGACTTAAATGATAGCCCTAAGTATCTGCAGGGCTAGCCGCAATGTGTAAAAGAAGGAGAGAGAGCAGAGGCAGAGAGAGAGAGAGAGAGAGAGAGAGAGAGAGAGAGAGAGGGAGAGGGAGAGGGAGAGAGGAAAAGGGGTACCTGCTATTGAGGCAGCTTGGGGGGGTGGGTGGGAGGGGGTGTGGGTACACTGGTGATGGGAATGGGGCACTGGTGGAGGGATGGGTGCTGGAATACTGTATGACCAAGAACCAATTATGAACACCTTTGTAATTGTATGTTTCACTGTGGTATAATAAAAAAAATTTAAAACAATTAAAAAAAAAGATTGCCCTGGTAGCCCAGGAGGTGGCTCAAAGGGCTGGAGCACGCACTTTGCAGGCTGAATGCTTGCAGGAGCATCACCAGGAGTAACTCCTTGAGTGGCCCCTGAACCCTGAGTCTTTCTCCTCTCCCGACAAGAAAGACTACCCTGTTTTCTTCCTACTCTTATCACTGGTATTTTTTTTTAATTTTAAAATATGTTTATTTTGGATTGGGGGCGGGTCACACCAGCTGGTGGTTTTCAGCTCAGGAGATGCTTCTAGAAGACCATGAGGAGCTGTGTACAGAACCAAGGCTGTCATGTTATTACTGGTATTTCACTGCTTCCATTGTGGGTTTCTTTACTTTATTATCACCTTAAAGATAAATGTATCTCAAGTAAATATATCTAACTCTGTGACTCACTCTGGCTACATCAACTGGAGTGCCTGCGAACCTACTCATGGGTCAGCAGTGTAGTTCAAGAGTCAAGCATTGCTGAGTTTGATCCCCAGTCCTGCACAAACACAAACACTAAAATGAAAACTTACTGAGGGCTGTGCCCCACCATTAAAGATCCTGATGTGGGGTGTGGGCCAGGACCTGCCATGTTTACAGTGTCCTCAGGTGCCTGCAAGGGGTAGCTGTAATTAGGTCCTTGTTCTAGACCTTGATCTTCTGTTCTTCTCTTTCTTCTCAATGATCCCAGCAGAGCGACCACTTTAAATATCCCCATCACTTCTTCCCTGAGAACTAAATTTATCTTAACACCAGTGCCTATTCTGAACTTTTTTCTCATTTTAGAAATTTTACCTGCTGTTCCATTGTCTTGATAACTTAGCGAACCAGAATTCTGACTTTTAAGATCTATCCTCTTTATAATAGTCAATAACACCATCAGCCTATGAATTACTTACTAGGAGCCAGTGTCCACCTACTTCCTGTTGTTCCTACTTAGAAAAAAAATTCCATACAGGCTTCCAATTTTTCTCTTTGTCATTCAGACAAGTTTGCTGACTAAGTGACAAGTATTTTTCTACCACTAGAAATGCACAATAAACATAATGGACAAAACAATTTCCTTCAATATATTATGTGAGATGCTATGGGAGAAGCAAAACCAGGAAGGGTGATGAGGGAGTGTGTGTGTGTGTGTGTGTGTGTTTGCAATGAGGGGGCAGGCATGATAATTTCAGGAATGGGAGGAATGCCAGGGAAGAATGCCCTGAAAAGATGAACTTTGAATAAGGGCCAAAACAGGAAGCCCAGTGGATACCTGGGGATTGAACAAGCCATGGAGCAAGAGTGGTAGAGTAATGGAAACGCTTACATCATGGCAAGGAAGCAGCACGGTGTTTGCAGACAAGAGACAGGACAGGAAGAGCCAGGTCAGAAGTAAGATTGGGGTTGGAGCAGCTGCATTCAGCTTGCATGCTTTTCTGTAGGATTTTGACTTTTACTCCAAAAGTAAAAACATGATAGAATTTTGTGTTTTTCTTTTTCAAATAATTGATATAATTTTTTTTTTTGCTGGGGGATGCATACCTAGAGGTGCTCAGGAGTGATTCCTGATGATACTGGGACCATATACGGTGCTGGGGGGTGGAACCAGGGCCAGCCACATGCAAGGTAAGCGCCTTACTCTCTATGCTCTCTCCAGGCTTGACTTACATTTTAAAAAAGAACTATGCTCAAGTCTGTCTCTCTGTCTCTCTCTTTCTCTCTCCTCCCTCTTTTTTTTTCTTTCTTCTACTCTTATCCCTTGATCATTTTAGATTCAGACCCCCAAAGATGTCTTCAACTCTACACTTCCATTTCCAACTGCTGCTTGGCCTCACCAAGCTGCTTTTATCAGAATAAAAACAAAGAAAGGCTTGTCCCCGATATCAACCACAAGCATCTAGTACCTTTTCTGAGATTCTACTATATGGACCCCTGGCACCTCACCGTAACTGAAGTGTGTGATTCCCAGCAAGCACCCCAGCCAAGTGTGCAAGCAACAAAATCATGTATGCCACCCCACCCCCACGGTGGCCAAGTCACTGTAACAACAACAGCAACAACAACAGTAAGGAAAGTGAGCAGAAACAAAAGCTGAGACCTCATAGGAAGTGTGGGCATATCCGCCAAGGGAGCAATAGGTGGCTGCCTGTATGGGGATGGCAGAACTGGAGGTGGGAGATGCAGTCAGATTTGCTCAGTGTGCTGAAATTGGAGACTACGGGAGAGGGAGAGGGAAAGGGACAGGGAGAAGGAGGAGGAGGAGATGGGAGACGAGAGGGAGCGGGAGAGGGCTCTGCGATTTAGGGGGTCTGGGAAGAGTGTGTGAGATGAGAGTTTGGCAGAGAGCAGGTTTGTCCTGGACAGGTTTGGGTGAAACGCCTTTTAGACATCCCATTGGTGAGGCCAAACAGCAGTTGGAAACGTAAGTGTAGAGTTGAAGACATCTTTGGGGGAAATGAATAAAAAATGATCAAGGGATAAAAGTAGAGAAAAAGGACCCTGGTTTCCAGTACTTATAGGTCACAGCAGGGACACATCTAATGCCACAATCCTTGAACATCGGATCAGGGTAGAGCCTGCTTCAAGTGCCAATGGCATTATCAGTGAACATAACGTAGGAAGAGACATGAACATAAGTCAGTGAACATAAGTCAAAGAAGCTAAAAGGGGTTGGCAGTAATGAAGCCTCAGAGACCTCCCCAACTTCCCAATGCAGGTGCCTAGTCGCTCATTTACATGCTCTCACCTCATCCTGGATATCAATGCTACCATCCTAACCAATCTAGCCTTGTTTTTCCAAGTCAAAGCCATTGAACACATTAAAATCAGACTACACTGACTGCTCCTAAAACTGAATTTCTGAGGTTATTCCTCTTCTTTGAAACATATACAGTTACTGAATTTATCTTCCTGCCACTAAAGGTACCCATGGGTTGTGGCATATAACTTTCAGGTTTTATCCTATTTTATCAGAATATATTATTCTTATTCTCCGTTCAGCAGTGAACTGGGTTGGCCTGGAAAGATAGTACAGCAGTAAGGCACTTGCCTTGCATGTGGCCAACCCAGGTTTAATCCTCAACACCAAATATTGCTCCTCAAGTACAATCAGGAGTGCTCCCTGAGCACAGACCCAAGGACTAAGCCCTGAGCACTGTCAGGGGTGGCCCACATTCCTCTTCCCTCTCCCAAATAAACTGTGCCAAAGATACTGAACTAATATATGGTAAAACCAAATTCTGAACTTGGACCCACCTTTAGAGAAACTTAAAAAAAGTTCATGGAATGTTTTAAGACAACTAAACAAGGCAGAAAAGTATAAACTCTGGAATCTTAGAGGCAAAACCCATTTTAGAGGTTGCCTGTGGGGTCAATTTGTTTTTCTCCAAGTTCAGGTAAAACATAATCAGGTTTCTGTGTTTTGAAAAATCACCATGGAGGGCTAAGTGAAATAACTCAGAAAGAGAAAGCCAAATACTGGATGATCTCATTCCTGTGGGATATAAAGAATGAAAGCAAGGGAACAAACAAAGCCAAGAGACACACACCCTTGCGTCTGACCACAGAACCGAGCTCAGCAGTGCGGGATGAAAGGTGAGAAAGAAAGGCCATGACTTTCTGTGGTAGCGGGTTGTTGAGTTCTGGTGGTGGACACAACGTAGTCACAAGCCTTGGAAGAGGTATGAGATGGTACTGCTAAAACATAGATAATCTTGTAAGTCAGGGCTATCTTGGTGTAAAAAAAAAAATCAAACAAGGTGGTCAGGGGTGACCCTGATGACTTGGCAAATGTTGGCTAGTGGCGTTATTCTCAGGTCACAAACTAACCTCAGATATGAGGAAGATACACTGAAAGGCAGATAGGGCCGGCCTGAGCTATCCAGCAGGTCACACGATCTGGGTAAGCCAGTGGCTTCAACAAAAGGCTGGGCCTGGAGGAAAGATACGGCTCTCAGTGGTTCTATCTGAAGGAAGCCAAACACTTGCAGTGACCGGGAAACTGACCTTCTGAGCAGCTCTCATTCTGGGTGGGCAGCCTGCCATGACTCCAGTATTCTCTGTGCTGTCTCTCACCTGAGAGCACAGGTCAATATTGCCCCTGGTTTCCAGTTTTGGTTCTAGTGATGATGACCACACCAACCACACTGTGCACACACCTGGCTTCCTCACTTCTCTCTCAGGGGAGGTTGTTAGTATTTTCACCTTTGAAGAAACTGAGGTCAGAAAAATTAAGTGTGTTGTCCAAGGTCAAGAGTTAGTAGGCAATGGAGTCAGGGTACGAATCCAGAACTCCAGGCCATGTGCACCTCCCATGACTCTGCCTTGCTCTTGCCAACGTGCCTTATAGATTTCAGGCCAAACCTCACATCTTCTGTCTTTAATCAATGCAAAGCAATGGGGCTGACATGGTTAAGTGCCCAGCACCTGTAGGAAAGTGCGCAGTTTCTGCCAACACTTTATGTGGGGATTTCCTGGGAGAAGGTCTTTGAAGGGGAAAAAGAAGTTATGGTCTCCCAACAGTATTTCCTGAGTCCAGTCCAACCTATTTCCTGAGTCCAGTCCAACCTATCTAGATCCAGTCCAATATTTTATTTTAGTGGACTGCTTGGAGCTTTGATGACTTTTGTTGCTCTGGGCTATAATATTGGTTTTTGTTTCTGATTGTTAGTTTTGGGTATGGGGATACAGCCCTTGAAAAATGTACACTCTAGCACTGAGACACATCTCTGGTCTTCTTAGATCCTTGTTTCTGTGGTTACTGATTATTACTATTCTTTTGGCATGGGATGTTTGGGAAGGGGTAAGCGATGAGGAGGAGATCTAATGCTCACTGTTGACTGGATAAATGAAAACTGCCATAATGCAATCGTGATCTCTTAAGCCCCATCCAAAGAAAAATAATTTCCACTTTTGAATTTTGCTTTTCTGTTTTGCAGTTCCAGGGATCAAGCCCTGGGTCTCACAAATGCAAGGTCCATTGTTGAGCTACACCTCTAACAATAATTCCCACTTTTCTCTTCTGATTCTATGCAGGATATTGACAGGGAGAGAGAACTTGTTATGCCAAATGACTAACTAGAGAGAATTCAAGTAATTAGGTCCGCAAGGTAAAAAGCAAATAGAGGAATCATGTTTTAATGAAGTGCATTACCTTTATCATGTTCATACAATTGTAGCATCATTATCTGTGCATTAAGGAGATGGAAGATAAGCCTCACCTGGTGGGAGAGTGACCTGACCCAGGCATGCACAGATAGTAAATGGGAGATGCTGGAATGTGAACCCAGGTATCTTCTGGCTCTTCTTCTGTGGCTCTGTCTAAGGGTCACAGAAGGTCACAGTTATGGCTTTTGGTTGTGTCTCACTCACTAATATTCTTCAGGTCCTTCATGTCTCTGGATCTTAGAGGTTTCATTTACAAAATAGGGCCACGTACTACTGACTTCACAGGCCCATGAGAACAAAATGAGTTTCTGTGTCAAAAAGATTTTTTGTAGCCAGACGACCCCCCCACTCCATAAGGGACACCATTTTCCACATCCTGATTTCCCTCTCGTCAGAACTCCACCCAGCAGAAGAGCTGATCACAAGCCCGTTCATCAATAAATGCTGGAGATCAGAGGTGACTACAAGAGTATGCCACCCGCACGGGCAGAGCCTGGCAAGCCTCCCATGTCATATTTGATATGCCAAATACCAGTAACAATTATAGACCTCATTCCCATGACCTGATGGAATGGTTTGAGGCTCTTTATGTTCCTAGAGCAAGCAGATGCCCTTGGGCTCTACTAGCATGAGACAGGGACATATGGAGATGTTACTGGTGCCCGCTCGAGCAAATCAATGATGATCGGGAAGACAGTGATACAGTGATACAGACCTTTTATTCTAAAAGAGTATTATTTGTTCTCTCTAGACCCTGGTTTTCTGCACCTTGAAATGAGAGGATGGGAGCAAGAGATCACTATCATTTTATTCCTGGCTCTAAAATTCTACAGTGTGATAAATCTAAATGATCCTGGACTGTACGTTGGCTTTGCAGGGTGCTACTTTATGACAGGCCAACACAATGTTAGCATGCCAGCAGTTTCAGACTCTGTTGAGTAAAAAGAGCGGTGAAGCCTTACACTTTATATCTTAATATTGGAGTATTTCTTTGGAATAAGATGAGGAGCTAAAGCTCCTCATCTATACAATCAAATCAGGAAGAGAAAAGAAAAAGTTCTCTTGTCAGTCCTGCAGTAATCTGGCACTTTGATCTGGAAAAACAAAACTGCCCCTTTATCTAATTGAAAAAAAAAAGGAGTTGTCCCCTGTAGTAATTGTCCTGTTCTCCGTCGTTGGAAATGGAGTAATCCACATTTTTCTTTTTTAAAACCACACACTTGCAGAAATCTTGAGCCACTAAAAGGCAATTATTAAAGAGTCAATCATGTCACCCAGAGCACCATGGCAACCAGTATCACCGGGGCATAAAAAATAGTTCTTAGTCACTAGGCTCTCAGCTGGTTGGCAGCTTGGCTTGCTAAGCAACACTGCAAAAATAGCAGAGTAACAACCCATTATCTGCAGGTCTGGCTTTGCAAAGCTTTGAATCTGGTCCCAGGAGGAATTATCCCCTTCTCTGTACACCAACCCTAGGCACCCAATCAAAGCTTAATCCATCACTTATTTAACAAATATTTATTGAAGCTTACTGTATACTAGTCACATGATTGCCTACATGTGTATTTACTTGGTTTTTTAGTTCAACAGAAATCTGAAGCAGACACAGAGAGAGGGTTTTGTAATGAAAGCTGGGGAGGAGGGAGCCAGGAACTGCTTGAAGCTGATCATCAGAGGAAGAGAACCAGAAGAGTAGCCTGAGAACGGCCTTATAATCCTGCATCTAATGCCTTTATCCTCACGACCGTGATCCGGTATCATCATGCGAAGACAAAGTTCTATTTAGGCTCCTTGGCTAAGAAAGGGAAGGAAAGATATCATTACCACCCCAAATGGTTAAAATATGCAGTTTTGACATTTGGAGCAAATGAAAATGATGTTTGAAAAATACCTCACTCGGCCTGGCTTCCTCACACTGTGCTGCAGGAGTGGGGACGCTCCCTGTGGCTCTGCCACACTCCCACGCAGCACAGGCTCCTGCTCTGCCTTCGCTTTCCAGCTTCTGCCCTGCCTTGCTGGCCCCTTCCTCTTTGCAGTGGTTACAGGATTCGCTCTCCTTCTCCCTCTCCACCAACTATTCTCAGACCCCTCAGGCCCTTCTGTTGCATGGTTTTTTTCTTTCCCTTGTCCTGCAGATATTTTCTGTGTACCTTTGCTGGCACCTGCCGCCAGTCCCATTGCTTCCATTTGCTCTCCCTCCTTTCTTTCTGGTCAGTTTTGCCCACATTGATAGCATTTATTGATCGGCCAGAGCCCCGTTCACCCGCTACTCAGAGAATGTCCATTTGGCACTGAACATTCTCAGCTACCAGGGGTGAAAGGAGAGCTCGTTGGCAGCTTTCCCTAATGAGTGTTTGGGATCTTGCACGGCATTCTTGCTGGCACTCTCTCCTCAGAGCCTTTGCTTGACTACCCCCTTCTTCTGCAAAGCTCTTTCTCAGGGAATTACCTTTCTCATCTTATTCTAGGATTCAACTCAGATATCACTTGGGGGAGAAGAGTTTATCCTTACCCAAAAGACCAGGTTAAGACCCCTCTCACATGCCCATAAATTCCTGTATACATATTTTCAAACCTCTTGTTACTGCTTGTGATTACAGATTGGTTAGTGTTTATTTCCTTATCCACTCAAAACGCAAGGAGGGCAGGAAGTATGACAATAATGTGGAAGGAAGGAAGGAAGGAAAGAAGGAAGGGAAGAAGAGAGGGAGAAAAAGAGGGAGGGAGGAAAGAAGATATAGAGGGTTGTGAAGGAAGAAAGGAAGGAGAGAGGAGGAAGGGGGAAAAGGAAGAAAAGTAGAGGGGGAGAGATAGAAGGAAGGGAAAAAGGAGAGGAGGAATTGAGAACTTAATTTGGAACCAACCAGACAGTAGAAATTAAAGAGGTTTAAGACTTTGTTAATGATACAGAGGTTCCCAAACACGGGCCCAGAAACTTATTATTTCAAGAGCACTAGGAAACCCAGACTTCCTCTTCTGAGACATCCAAGTGCTTTTCAGAGAGTTGGGAATACAACATTTACTTGGATTTTTCACTTGTATCACTCTTCCTATTGTTCATCAATTTGTTTGAGCGAGCACCAGTAACGTCTCCTTTCATTGGGAATGAGGTACACCATTGTCACTGTTTTTGACATATCGAATACACCACCGGTAGCTTGCCAGGCTCTGCCGTGGCTCTGGGTTCATTTTAGGGGGGCCCAGTTTTTTTCTATGTCAGACCATCAACCATCCATGGCCCACAGGGCAGAGCCCTGGGTGTAGACAAGCCCGTCTCCTGTCTGCCACCTGCTGACGCAGCGGGGCACTGCAGCCACACCTACAACACCTCAAGGGGCAGGTGGCACTGTTGGATTATTAAAAACTGAAATTGGGATGAGGGTACTAGATTCTTCACATAGAAGAAGACTAAGAAATAACTGACAGAAAGAAGAAAAGAATCTTAACCGCAGCCTGTGAGATTTAGATGAGGTTAAAAAAGAACTCTGACAGGAGTTCTTACGCCAAAAACCGTAACTAAGTTGGGAAAAAAAAAAAAACAAGCGTGACTTGTTTTTCATGTCCCTTCTAGCTCACATTTGGCAAAGTTATTTCACTTGTCAGAACTGCAAAAGAACATTTTTTGCAGAACAATATTACAACAATCCTAATGAAAATTTCTAAATTTCACAAGTAGACAATCTTTGTACCTTGTTTGATAATTATTTCCCCCTTTTCTAATTTTCTTTGATTCTTCCTCCTGGCACACAGCAGACTAGTTGCTCTAATTATTATTTAGATGAGAAGATAAACATTTCTACTAATAGCTGTTTAGTAATCACTTGTATCACTTGTTTTTCTGTTGTTCATCGATTTGCTCGAGTGGGCACCAGTAATGTCTCCATTCGTTGGGAATGAGTTTCATTATTGTTACTGTTTTTGGTATATCGAATACACCATGGGTAGCTTGCCAGGCTCTGCCATGGCTCTTTTTTTGTTTTGGGGTCACACCCAGTGGTGCTCAGGGATCACTCCTGGCAGGCTCATGGGGTTATATGGAATTTCGAGGATTGAACCAGGGTTGGCTGTGTGCAAAGCGACAGTCCTACCTGCTGGACTATTGCTCAGGCTCCAATAATGTCTAGCTTATTTTAAAGCATTTTCCAATCAAGAACACTAGTAAAATAAGACTTTTAGTGAATAAAGCCTTAAGGAAAATACAAATTTTCTTTTAAGAAAAATAAAGAATGCAGCACTAATATTTTGTCAGCTTTTTGCAGTTAAGTCATGAGATGAACAGATTTCCTACTGAAACAGCCCACACCTGAATCTGAGTGTTAGAGTAAAACATCACTTTTCTTATTTTTTGCTGTGCCAAGGGCCTAACCTAGGGCTCAAACATGCAGGGCAAAATCTTCACTTTCACCTGTATTATTTCTCAGAGAAAATATAAAATATTAAATAAAATCATCAAACCTCTGTGGATCTCTGTGTCCCCTTCCCTTCTTGTCAAAAAATGGGGGGTCGGGGGGACTCTCTAGAATTAAGGAAGTAAAACACACTGGTAGAAAATTAATTGTTTGAATGGTGTGACAATGACACCTTGGGGTCAACTATATTCTTATATTCTTCTTTGTCTTTTTTGTTCTGCACTCAGGAATTATTCTTGGCGGTGCTTGGGGACGATATGGGATGCCAGGATTGAACACAGGTTGGCAGCATGAAAGGCAAATGCTCTCCCCCACTGTATGATTGCTCTGGCCCTTGTTCTTCTGGTTGTGACTGGACCAGATGGAAGCTTTCTCCTGTTGAGAAGCCTTTCCATGGACGCAGTGGGCCTGGTGGTAGTCACTATCTGCTCGCTCCCATTCCCAAAAAGTCCTGGTGATGCTTCTCTCCCTTTTTCTGTACAGGTGATATATGATTCACTGTATGTTTCTTAACTGTTCATGCTCATCATTCTCTTTCATAAGTATGCATACTCCTCTCAAACTTCCTGGCCAAGGATGTATCCTGAAGGTCAAGTCACCCGAAGTTGACTTGGCATAACGTCAAATCTGTCCTCCTTTTTGACACAGACTCACTCTGTAGCTTATGCTGTCCATACTAATTAGTATCTCGCCGTAGGGCGAGATACTAATCTACAGATAATGGGACCCAACATTGTGTAGCCTGTTCTGTTTGTTTAGGAGGATGGTTAACCGCCTGATTAAATACCTGAGGGCTGGTGTGACTATAGTGGGCAGGGTGCTTGCCTTGCTGGCCATCAACCTGAATTCAATCCCTGGAACCTGATATGATCCCCCTGGCTCTGCCAGGACTGATCCCCTGAGTGTAGAGCCAGGAGTAAGCCCTACACACTGTGGATGTGGCCCCAAACCCAACCTAACCAAAAAAATATATCAGAGCTGCAGTATTCAGGACCTCTGACTTTCAGAGGTTCAATCTCTTCCTCTATTGCTTATACAGGATTGGGTTTCTTCTAAAAACAATTAAAAACTTAAAGTATTAAATTCAACAAATAAAGTACAATAGATCTCCAAGGCTATTCTACAAATTAGTCTTCTCAAACTATAGAATTGAACCCCAAGGAGATACAGAGAAAATAATATAATCCTATAAAAATAATAACCCTGGGGATAAGAATGGGGTATGTGATTAGCGGAAGGCAAGATCATGGGGTTCCCCCTTTATTTTGTTTTTAAGAATCTAATTAAAACTTGTTATTTTGTATAATACATTTTTAAACATGACAAAATACTAGGAGTTATTGATTCATGGTAGTGAAGCAATTATCCCTAGATGGTTTTCTATTCTTCTGTTCCAAATTTTTTAGTTTTATGTAATGATTCATTAGTTCTCTTGCAACTCAGCCACACCCTCCCACACCATGAGGGCCGCCATTTTCAACATCCGGACTCCACAACTCATTAGAGAGTCCCACCCTACAGCAGTCTATTTAAAGCCCAGGTATGTCTGATCCAGACACTCAGATACATGGGGCAGAACTGCTACGGCCTCTCCCTGTGCCCAGCTGATCATGAGGCGCCCAGGAGGGAAGGCGGGTTCTAGCTCTGGCTCGCCATCCCAGCAGAGCCTTGCAAGAAGCCAGAGGAACCCCCACACCACGAGGGCCGCCATTTTCAACATCTGGACTCCACAGCTTGTCAGAGCTCCCAGAGCTCCACTCAAGAGAAAAGACCATCTCTCCCCGTTTCATCAATTTATCAGTAAATGCACGAGATGAGAGCCTACTACTGAGAGTATGCCACCCACATGGCAGAGCCTGGCAAGCTACCCGTGTCATATTTGATATGCCAAAAACCAGTAACAATTATAGACCTCATTCCCATGACCTGAAGGAATGGTTTGAGGCTCTTCATGTTCCTGGAGCAAGCAGATGCCCTTGGGCTACACTAGCATGTAACAGGATGTATGGAGATGTTACTGGTGCCCGCTTGAGCAAATGGATGAACAATGGGAAGACAAGTGATGTAATGATTAAGTAGTACAGTAATTTATAACTTCAGTAAAAATTTTATAAAAGCAAAATAACCTAACCATAATTACTTTCTACCTTGCCTCTTCATTTCATTTGTGTACTTATATTAGAACACATTTGTTTTAATTAGCTGTAGCTGTCTCACATATATTCTTTTATGCTGAGTCATGACTTATAAAGTATAATTTTGGAAGCCAGGTAGAAGGCAAGATCAGTTCAGATTGTCTTTTCTTGCGGGGGCCCACCTGGCAATACTTAGAGGTTACTTCTGGCCCTATACTCAGGAATTACTGCTTGTGGTGTTTGGGGGACCATACTGAATGCTGGGAACTGAAGGTAGATTGGCCACATGCAAAGCAATGCCCTACCTGCTGTACTATTACTCTGGCCCCACTTCAGATAGTATTCTCTTTTTAGGAAAGGAAATACCATTATTCTACCAGGCTATGGGTTCTTTGGGAGATGGGATTACATCACAAGCCCTTCATCAGAGTCCCCATGATCTTGCCTTCCGCTAATCACATACCCCATTCTTATCCCCAGGGTTATTATTTTTATCTCTTCATACTGTGTTCTGAACATGGGAAGGACTAAACATTATCATAAGCAAATGATACATATATATATGTATATGTCTTCTTTCAACACTTAAAATTAGGCTAATTAATGAGTCATTTACTAGAGCTCTTCCATCACATTAACTCTTTCAGTCATTCAGTCAACAAACATAGGAAACTCAGCTCAATATTCAATAACCTTTGCTAGACACTTTAGCTATAATGATAGAAAAGGTAGTCTTTAATCTCCTTATAAGGGCACTTATAAACAAATGTCCATCATACACTTTGTTAGTTCAATAATATAGATACAGGAAAATTAAGTTATCCCAAACTGGGGTTTACAGGGAGAGCTTCCCAGAAGAGGTGGTCCCCAGGCCCAGTATTCCAGAGGAACTGGAGTAGGGATTAGTCGGGTCCTTTTACTCATGTCACGCGTATGCCAGCTGAGTAAAAGGACCAAGGCAGGACCTAGAACAGTGTTGCCACAGCGTTCATGCTGCTGGAGACAGAGCTGGCAGGGAGGGGTACAAGTGGAGTGGAGAGGTGGTGGGGGACAGGTCAGACTTTATCCTGCAGATGTGAGCAGTGCCAAAAGGTATAAAATAGAGGATGATGTCACCAAGAATAATCCTCTCCAGTGGCAACTGGAGAGGATGGATTTGGGAGAGACAAAAATGAGAAGCAAAACTTCTTAGGAGGCATTTGCACAAAGGAGAAGTGAATCCATGTTCAGGTTTAATAATCATAACTAACATTTATCGTTTCCTATGATTTACCAGATAAATTTTCGAATGCATTGTTATCTTAATATTTCTTTCTTTTTTTTTTGGTCACACCCAGCAATTACTCAGGGATTACTCCTGGCTCGACATTCAGGAATTACTCCTGGCGGTGCTCAGGGGACGATATGAGATGCAGAGGATGGAATCCGGGTTGTCCATGTGCAAAGCAAATACCCTACCTGCTGGACTATCACTCCAGCCTCTATCTTAATATTTCAAACAGCCTTATGAGTGCATATTATTATTGTCATTGAGAATGAACAACACAGTTAAGGGATGTGCTTAAGACAGAATGCAATTGGTGTGGCCTGGCACTATATCAATAACTATATGATTTGCTGCATTTCTGTCTGTCTTAGAATCAAAGCTTTATACAGAGACCATACACATGACATTCTACTCTACACTCAACCTACACTACAGGCACACCGTAACTATCTTCTGAGAAAAATCAATAATCAACATAAAAGGAAGAAAGATAAATTATACCTAGGTAAGCAAAATCTCTTGGTAAGCAAAATCCTAGGTAAGCAAAATCTCTGCTTAGCAGGCTTTGTTCCAAATACTTAGCAGATTTTAGTACTGTTATGGACTGAAAGTTTGTGTCTATCCCCACCCCTCACCTGAAAGAGTATGTTGAGTATTATATGAATATGTCAAAGTCCTCAGTGGGGTGTCTATAGGCTGAAGGTTAAATGAGATCATAAGGGCGGGACCTTAACCCAACAGGATTGATGGTTTTATTAGGAGGAACATCCATAGTGCATATGTGTGCTCTCTCTTAGTCTCCCTGTACCCAAATCTGCCTCTTTATCACTATCCTCCCTCTCTCTCCACAAGCAGAAAGAAATGAGGAAAGGCCACGTGTAATGAGAAAGGAGCTATCTGCAAACTAAGAAGATAGTTCTCACCAGAAACTAGCTTTGAATCTTCATCTTGAACTTTCAGCCTCTAGAACAGTGAGAAAATAATTTTTTTTTTTTTTTTTGCGTTTTGGGTCACACCGGTGATGCTCAGGGTTTACTCATGTCTCTGCACTCAGGAATTACTCCTGGCGGTGCTCGGAGGACCATATGGGATGCCGAGGATTGAACCCGGGTCGGCTGCATGCAAGGCAAATGCCCTACCCGCTGGACTATCGCTCCGCCCGAAAATTAATTTTGTAAGGCACCCATTCATACTATTAAAATAAATACTAAGACAGTGATAGGTATGATATGTTTGTTGGTAAAGGAGAGGTTTCTAGCCTGGAAGACTGCCTTGACAACTGACATGCTAAATTCAGGAAGAGGAAAGACCAGCTGTGGTCAATGGAACAACGGTATTTATTCTATTCTTAGCATTAGCCGAATTCAAACACGGAACCACAGTAGGAGAAAACCAATCAAAATAATTTATTTAGTGAAATGTTTATTCATTTCCTAGCTATGGTGGACAGGTGCTGGTCCTAACAAGTGCAGCAAGTAAGACTCAGTCTCTCTTCTTAGGGAACTCACACTCCAGGAGGGAGAAGTACTGTTCCCGTGTAAGTTAGTATGCTAGCTGGAAGGATGATTTTTCTGTATTTCCTACTTCTGAGGATCTGAAGTGATAAGTATAACAATAAAATTCCATTTTGACAAGAATTTTGTAGCCACATGACTTGGACTTCCTCTCCTACCTCCTAAGAGGTTTGTTTAGGTGGTTAAAATACTTGAGACACAAAGAAGGAAGGAAAATGGAAGGGTTATAGTAAATTGAAGTTTTTTTTAAAGGTAAAGAAGTCCAACTCAGGGGCCAGAGCAATAGCACAGCAGGTAGGGAATTTGCTTTGTATGCAGCCCACCGGGTTCAATCCCGGCATCCCATATGGTTCCCCGAGAACTGCCAGGAGTAATTCCTGAGTGAAGATTCAGTAGTGACCCCTGAGTATCACTGGGTGTGACTCAAAGAGAAAAATAAAAAGAAGAAGTTCAACTCATATTTTCTTTTCCTAACTTATGGTACAGCATAACCCATAGAAAATGGCCCCTTTAATAGATGGTTTGGATTGAGAACACGCTCCTTGATCATTACTCTTTATATTCACCTGAGAAAATCTACCAATCACTGTTAATTAGTGTTCTCTGGAGGCAATGCTTCTCAAACGTTAATGTCTGCAGGGGCTGTGGAGCTTGCTCACATGAAGATCTTCATTCAGAGGATTTAGAGTGAGGCACAAAATTCTGCAGATCTAAAAACATTTCCAGGTGAGGTTCATCTGCTCAGAGTTTGATTGATGACCAAACTCTGAGCAAGGGGCAAAGCTCTGAAGGCGTTGGAAACAGCTTTCTTGGTTCACCATTCATTATCTTTAGGGAACCATCTTATTACAAACTATTTACCAGAAGAACACTCAAGTTTTTTTTTTCAGTCTAGATTTAGAAATTCTACAATAAGTCTCATTTCATATCAATACTGGCTTTTGGGGGCAATCCATAAAGGGCAAATTACCATGCAGGGTGCTGGACATACAAAGATTAGTCAAACACAATCTCAGCTTCTGAAGACTGCCTTGTTCTAATGCTACGTGCCTTGTAGATTGTTAATTCCCTGCAGGCAGCCTTATTATCTCCCCTGTTGCCTACCACTATAAAGATACTCAATACCTATTAAATGGGTAAATGAATGAGGTCATAAACATTTCATAAAAAATGTCCTCTGGGTTGGAGAGACGGAACAGTGGGTAAGGCCTTGCATGAGGCACTGCATACAGTCCTTGGGGCAACACCAGGAACAATCCCTGAGCACAGAGCAAGAAGGGAGCCCTGGGATACTATCTGGTGTGACCCAAACACCACCCCCTCCACACAAACCTCCCAGAATGTCTTTAGGTAGCACATGACAATGAGAGTATTTTAATTGAACTTTACTGTGATCTATCAACTGCAAGAGTAAAGTAAAAACGTAAGTAAAGTAAGTGGAATGAAGTTGCTAGGTTGGGCCCTTGTCCAGTATGAGATTAGAACACACAGAGAGATCCCAGATCGAGGGATGGGCAAGTGAGACTACAGAAAGAAGCCAGCAAAGAGACCTTGGAAGAAACCATACCAACTGACATCTAATAGAACTGAACTTCTAAACCTATACAAATATAAACTGCCATATCCGTAGCATTAGATTATGGCAGCTCTATCTAGCAGCCATGGGGAGGGGGGCAAGGATGGAACCTAGGGACTCAGACAAGGCGTGGCTTCTACCCTGATCCCCAATATCAGCCCCAGATGTGCAGTTTTCATGTCCTGAGAGATTTCATTCTCATACTAGATATACGTATAATTCTAAGAGAGGATGAGTGAATTCAGAGAACAGTGGAAAGAAATCCTGCAGGGTGGGACAGATAGAAAAAGAGGAGGAGCTAGTGGGCTCACAAAGTGGCAGTGTATATTAATTTCCCTCTCTCATGACACCAAAACAAAGTCCAGAACTGTCCTCTGCCCATATCTGAAAGTACTTTTTAAACATTAAAAAAATGGGGGCCTACACCTGGTGATGCTCAGAGTTACTCCTGGCTCTGTCCTGGAGGTGCTCAAGGAATCATGGGGAAGCTGGGATGGAACCAGGACTGGCTGCGTGCAGGGCAAGCGCCCTACCCATTGCACTATCTCTCTGGCTCTTGAAAATACTTTTAGACTGTCTCCTTCCTTTCAGGCTATGACTTTATACTTAACACAATTTCATTTTTCTAAAAATACCATGGCATGAGGAAGACTCCAGAATTCTGCTTACAAGCCCTAAAGAGTAGCTATGAAGACAAGATGAGACTGAATTTTTGACAAACAAAATAAAAAAGTTCTGCTAGCATCTGTACCTAAATTTAGACTTATTCTAAAATCAGGGAGATAGATTATGTTGATGGCAGTCTATTGGGGGGATGAGGGGGAGACTGTGGCAAACACAGCACTCCTGAGCACTGAGCTATGTCTCTGTTCCTGTTTCGTTTTTAACAAAGGTGCCCAGAGGACGCCTCCTTTAGTTTGCTGTAACCACAGTTCCCACAAGTAGGGCAGTTGGGGGCCGTAGTCAACTTTGAATCCCCAACTTGGGTATCTGAAGCGCGTGTAGGAATGAATGGCTAACAGAGAGTTCAGATAGGGAAATTAGGGCTCAGATGCCTGGCGCTGACTTTATGTAACCCAAAGGGCAGCATGGGCACCAGAGAGAAGCCAGGGAGACCTACATTTCTGCTCTGGGAAATCAAGACTTGTCAGCGGCCGGAGCTGTCCAGCAATGCATCCACCGGACAAACAGCTTCTGCCGCGAAGGTTCAAAGACAAAGCTGCTTAGTGGGAAACCTGCAGGTCCTGGGGATGACAGCTATCCTGGGAATTGACTGGGGATGACAACTCATCCCTCTCCTTCTCGGAACGAGCCTGGTTTTGACGTCTGTCGGGAGTCCCAGCGCAGGGAACCTGGTAGGAAGGGAGAGGTAATACTGTCCTGGCAGCCTGAGAGCCAAGTGGGGGAGGGGAGGGGGGGGCCGGACTGGGGCTAAATCGGCTTGGTGGGAGGGGAAAATGACAAAAAAGGAAAAGCGCCGGGAGTCAGGGAACTAGGAGCCTTTCCTGAGTTTCTAGCATCCTGGGAGAGAAGTTTCTTGGGAAACCTGACTACTCCCCTTCTTCCGACCAGCAAGGGTAGAGTTGGGGCGGGGTGGGGGTGGGGGCAGACCCCCTGCTCACCCTTCTTAAACTCCTCCAGCACCGTGTCCAGCCGGGTATCATTGAAGACGCAATGCAGGGGCCGGTTGTAGAAGCGAGTGACCGTGAGCAGTGGCGTGCAGTCGTCGGGGTCCACGAAGGCCAAGTCCTTGACAAACAGGATGTCCACGATGTTGTGCCTCTGGTCTCCCTCGTACACCGGGATGCGCGTGTAGCCGCTGCGCAGGATTTCGGAGACCGTAGCGAAGTCCAGCACGGCGTCGGGGCGCAGCATGAAGCAGTCGCCAAGCGGAGTCAGCACCTCCTCCACCACCTTGGTGCGCAGCTCCAGGGCGCCCTGGATGATGTTGAGCTCCTCCTTCACCAGGTCGCTGTAGGGGTCTGCGGCGCGTAACGTCTCTAGCAGCTTCTCCCGGGTGTAGAAGGTGCTGATCTCCTGGCGCAGCGCCCAGTCCAGCAGGCGGCCCAGCGGGTAGCACACGGGGGAAGGCCGCCGCCATCAGCAGCCGGGTCAGGCACACGCTGTGCGAGGCGATGGCCAGCCCGTGGCGGGAGCACACGGAGTAGGGGCAAATTTCGGCGCCCAGGAACACAGCGCCGGTGCAGACCAGCGCCGGCAGCCACGGGAAGTAAACTCCCGCCTCGGCATAGTCTTCCCCTGGGCCCCAACGCCCGGCGGCAGCGAGGCGTACAGCCAGCCGGCCAGGGCCGCGTTGGCTCCGGCTTGGCCCAGGAGCAGGGTGCAGAGCAGATGGGTGCCCCTGCCGCGCACGGCCTGCACGCGGCGTGCCTGCTCCTGCTCGGCGGCCGAGCCGCTGTTCCGCAGCACCCGTAACTCCACCGGGTCCAGCGAGAGCAGACTCAAGCGCAGGCCGCTGAACAGGGCAGACAGCGCGAGCAGCAGGAGCGCCCCGAGCGCCCGCAGCCACGTGGGGGGCAGCAGGTCCGCACCCGGGCCGTAGAGGCGCGGGCGGACGCGCAGCAGGAAGCCGCCGGCGGCCCCGTGGTGGTGCCAAGAGCGCCCATCCCAGGCGCACAGCGAGAAGAGCTTCCCGCCACCGCCCGCACCGCCCTGCTCCGCCTCGCCCTTGCGCAGCTCCCGCACCCGCACCTGGACCAGAGCCGAGCCCGCCACGCCTCCGGGGCGCAGGGGGCTAAGACCTCCACGTCGGACGCCCAGTCGCTCTGCTCGCGGCAGCGCTGCGACCCCGGGGGGGCGCGTGGGGACGGCGCTGGGAGCCGCGCTGCTCCCTCCGGGGGGGCTCCTCGATGAACACTAGCCGCGGAGCCCAGTCGCCGGTGCCGTTCTCACCGGGGGTAAGGGTGGGCGCGGGCACCGGCGCCGAGGGCGCCGCGGGCCCCGGCTGGAAATAGACGCGCAGGAGGAAGCTGGTGCCTTCGGCCGCGCGCAGAGTGCCCCCTCCAGGGACACGCGGCCTCCAGCGGTGTCCTCCGGCCTCAGGCCCAGCAGCCAGGCAGCGGCGGCCGGCGGCTGAGGGGACAGAGAGAAGAAGAGCAGGAGCACCGCGCTTTGGCTGCAGCAGTCTCGGAGCCTGACACCCACCGCTGCCGCCGCCGCCGCCGCCATCCTGCACCCAGCGCGGCTGCACGTGATACTGCAGAAAGCGGAGCGAGAGCGGCGGGGAGGAGGAGCTGCCGCTGGGAACCCGGCCCCGGGCAGGTCACCACGTGGACGCCCCTTGCACGCGTGAGCCTGATTGCTGCAGGGGTCAGATACTGAAGGGTCCCGGGCTTCCAGCGATTAGCCGAAGAGCGTCACGCACCGCTGCACCGCTCACAACCCAGCTAGCCTCGGTGCGGCTGAAATGCAGCCGCTGGAACGCCGGGTTCAGCCTCCAGCAGTGGCGCGCCCCTCACCGAACTCCTACCCGGCAGTAATCCCCTGCAGGTCCCTAAAGCTTCCCCATTGGTGGAGGAAATTTCCCAGCATTTCCCCTCTTTTCCTGCCTCTAGTGTTCCCCCTTCTGGTCAAAGGATATTTTGAAGGCGAGCTGTGTTGTGTTTGATCCCAATTTCAGCCAACCTTTTTACCTTAAAAAAAAATTACAGATTGACAATTTAATTATTTGTTAAAGTTCCAAGAATAGTACCAGGGATGGAATACTATGCAGCAGGTAAAAAGAGTGTCACCAGTTTGTGTTGTGGAAACATTTATAAATAATACCTAATAATGCGAAAATTCTAGCTAAAAGGAACCTCCTTTTCATAACAAACTCTTATAGTCCAGAGTGGAAATTGCCCTTTCCTGGTCTGTGACATAACAGGCATCAACAATCACTGGCCGCATTTTTGCGTAGGCTACCTGTCATGTTTTGCAAGGAATGTGAGATTAATCTAACGACTTAATGTACATTATACTTTAGTCCTCCACATACTGCTTCTTGCGTGTGTGGTTTAAGAGACTAAGGGAAAATTGAATCTACAGAGGGAACACTAAAGACACTGGTCGGAAGGATTGAGGAAGGGACATGTGGGGTGGGGCTTAGATTGTTTCTTTGATCCTTAAATCTATCTTCTCCCAATCTTAGCTCTTTAGCTCTTTAGACAAAGTGCCTTGGTATCCTAAGGTCCTCTTTCAGGCCCCAGGACTTCATCAGCAAGAGCACCTTTACCAAGCTTTTCCACCAAGGGATTTCATATGTATTACTTCCTACACAAAATAACCCATGGAGTATGTATGAATAGAACCATTTGTAGACCAAATTAAAGGCCTAATATATCTTTGTTAGACTCCAGGCTGATGTTTATTCCACCCTGCAGAGTTGGCCAGTCGCACCATAAAACTTAAAAACTTAATTCAGGAATTAAAAGAGTGAAATTCCTGTTTATAAATTATTACATACTCATTGAAAAGGAATTTAAATTAAGAAAAACATGGAAAAACTTTATCCCCACCAGAGAAAAATACTATTAATATTTTGTCTCATGCTTTAAAATTTTCTACATAAATGAGAAAAAGACACAAACATATGCCCCATTGTTGGGGGAGCACCGCCGGTGTCCCCGACAGTGCCGGGAAGCAAGTTCCCTTCTACCTCCGAAGCCGGCGGGGAATGGATGAAGACTCAGGAATCTGATGCAGTTTTAAAAGGGCTTTACTATCACAGGTTCCAATATACAATCCAAGAGCAGGGAAAACCTCCGGACTCTGGGTTCCCTGCTAGGCCCCAGCCAGGTGTAGGCCAAGATGGCTGCCACCACGTATTGAGGCCCAACAGAGAATGGAGAGGACGGAGAAGCAAAACACCAAGGGAAGCCGAAATGGCAAAAGGGGAAAAAGAGAGAGATTCTTTCTTCTTACAGCTTATTTTATAGCTAGGAATCCCCCAAACTCCCCAGCCCAGCCCATTCTGGGCTGGGCTATCTAGAGATGAAAACAGGAAAATAGCTTTATAGAAATGTAGCAACTTCAGGAGAACATCTGGTTGTTTACAAGGACCCAGAGCTAATTAAAAGCCTCCTAGCAGAGCTGGGAGAAGCTATAAGCTAAATGTAACTTCCCCTGGCAGGAAGGATCAAATGCCCTCAGGTAGTTTCTCCCAGCGCCTCACCTAATATCTTGAGCCAAGATCTGCCTGGAATTACCTTTATAGGGTAGGGAAGGGGGTTTCTGAGATGGCATGTCTCTATACCAAAGACTAATACTAATGCCAGTTAAATATTTCTCCAAGCCTTCACAAGAGTCTCGTCTACTTCACGGTAGTTTTGTATTTTAGTTGCCTTTGAATTATCAGGGAGCCATGCTTGCTTGCTTGGAGGCAAACAGCATTTCTCTCTGGTCTAATTACTTAGAGATCCAATATGGCCAGGCAAATATGCTGGTAAGATCTAGCTAGTCCCACGATGCTTGTGGTAGCATGAGAGAATATTTATACCAGCCAGTACAGAATACATGGTCAGATAAGACTGCCACATTCAGACTACCCCCCTATCATTGAAGTGACCTGCAGGAGGCAATCCAGGGCAGATGCAGAGGCCTAGGCTTTTAGGTGCCCTGCAACACCCTATATATAAAAATATAAATATATATGTCTAATCTGCATTCACAGATTATCAAGAGTATTTTCCTAATGTGATAAACATCTTAAAATCCTAGCAGTAAGAACTCTATAAGTGATCTTTTTTTTTTTTTTTTTTTTTTGCTTTTTGGGTCACACCCGGCAATGCTCAGGAGTTTCTCCTGGTTCTGCACTCAGGAATTACTCCTGGTGGTGCTGGGAGGACCATATGGGATGCCGGGATCGAACCCAGGCCAGCACGGGCCAGCCGCATGCAAGGCAAATGCCCTACCCGCTGGACTATTATCACTCCGACCCCTGTGATCATGTTTTTATACCCAAAATATATTTTATGCATAATAAGATACATAGATTTTAGATGTGCATGTTTATGAGTCTCTGTAAATACACATACCCATACAACCACTACATTAATCAAAATGCAAGATATATCCCTCTGCCTTCAAAGTTCTCTCTTGCCCCTTACCAGACTACCTCCTACTATTTCTTACCAGGCTGTAATGTTCTAAGTTCCATTGCCATAATTTAATTTTGATGTTCTTTTCTGGGGGTGTGACCACCCAGCAATACTCAGGGGTTACTCAAGAATCACTCCTGGAACTGTTTAGGGGATCATATGGGATGCCAAGAATTGAACCTGGGTCGGCCATGTGCAAGACAAATACCCTACCCATTGTACTATCACTCTGGCCCCTAATTTTGATGTTCTAGGAACAGTGATGTGGCTCAACAATTCAGCTCACGCCTTCCATGCACTGAGATCTGTCAGGATCCAATTAAACAAAAGTTTAATTTTGATGTTCTAGAATTTTATATTCATTTAAAATAAAATATGAATGTTTGTAGTAGGTTTTATTTTTCTCAGTAAAATATCTTTACTTCATTAAAAGTCACTTCATAGCCATAATTTCTAATGAATAACATTATTACATTATTGGCTATGTGCAAGTACATTATTTAATATGTATGTATATGAAAGACTATAAAATGATCCTATTTTTAAGATGATTCTAGTTCCTCTTTCATTAGCACTACCATTAATAAGTGTTAGGCTTAGGAAAGTCAATTTATTAATCCATTTTCTGTGTCCATTTTCTCATTTGTGAAACGAAAGACAGTTTTAAAATCTTACCCTTTCATGAGATAATGAGTAAAGTCTAAAATACACTGGGTGAAGATAATCTGGAGCTGAGTACATTTCCTTTACCCAACAGGAGGTTCTGGAAAAGTACTGGGTTTCCTGAGCTCTGCTGTAACTGAAAGGATTCCTGGGGACAGATTCAGGCGGTGTGATTCTAGTAAGGAAGAGCTGCCAAAAATAGCTCGCCAGAATCTGAGTGTTGATGCTCTCTCTAGCTAAAAAATGGGCAATGCTTCACTTTTTGGAGAAATGGGATAAAATGATCATTGTTTCTAATTTCATGACTATGCTACTTCAGAATATGCACACTGGCATTTTTCATATATATATATATATATATATATACACATATATACATATATTTCATTACTGTTCATTCCCATGAGCTAATATAATGGTTTGAGGCTCTTTATGTTCCTGGACTGAATAGATGCCCTTGGGTTCTACTAGCATGAGACAGGACATATGGAGATATTATTGGTGCCCGCTCTAGCAAATAGATGATTAACGGGAGGATAGTGATAGTGATAGTGACTGTTCATTCATTAGTAAATAGCTGTCAGATTAACAAAGTGCCAGGCCCTGCCCAAGATATTGCCATCTTTGTCTTCATGAAATTTAGAGTTTGTTGAAGGCAACAGACATGAACCATCCATATCTAATCCATATTCTTATGAGGGAGGTCTCCAAAGTGCCTTGCTAGTATGTAATGTGTATCCATCTAGAAAGAAAGAAAGACCTGGGAAGAATACACATAGAAATGATATTTAATGAGACGAAGAGTCTATGTATTAAGAATGTTGATGGAGTAACCAAAGTTCTATAGTATGATAACAGCCACTTAACTAAGTCTCAGCTTGGCCTCTACAGTCCCAGAGTTAGAATTTTCATGTACTTACAACTCCAGTGTGAGAGCTGGTGTTAAATAGGGACTTTGATTTGCATTCTGAAGTTTTAGCCTGGAGACTGACTGGTCTGGGTATGCTTTAGCAGTGGGATGAGTCTGACTGTACGTCACTAGACAGCTCTCCAGCTCTGCTGCATTTTACCTGGTCTTGGGATGTTTTCATGTTCATTTTTTTCTTTTTATATAATTATTAGGAAGAACATTAAAATTATTTTATGACATCTCCCTTCTGTACACCTTTTTGGTATACTACTTTTAAAACTATGATAATGTATTAATCACTTGTATCACTTGTCTTCCCTTTGTTCATTGATTTGTTCCAACGGGCACCAGTAACATCTCCATAGGTCCTGTCACATGCTAGTATAGCCCAAGGGCAACTGCTCATTCCAGGAACATGAAGAGCCTCAAACTATTCAGGTCATGGGAATGAGGTCTATAATTGTTACTGGTTTTGGTATATCAAATACGACATGGGTAGCTTACCAGGCTCTGCCGTGCGGGTGAGATACTCTTGTAGTAGCCTCACATCTTGTGCATTTATTGGTAAACCACACAGCCACAAAGCAGCAGTGCATGATGGGGAAAGATTAGCTCTTCTGCTGGGTGGAGCTCTGACGAGTTGTGGAGTCCAGATGTTGAAAATGGCGACCCTCATGGTGTGGGGGTTCCTCTTTGCGAGGCTCTGCTGGGATGGCAGGCCAGGGCTAGAACCTGCCTTCCCTCCTGGGCGCTTCATGATCAGCTGGGCACAGGGACAGCTGGTAGCGCTCTGCTCCGTGAATCTGAGTCTCTGGATCAGGCATACCTGGCTTGAAATAGACGACTATAGGGTGGGACTCTCACAAGCCAGGCTGTGATCAGCTCTTCTGCTGGGTGGAGCTCTGACGAGCTGTGGAGTCCGGAAGTTGAAAATGATGGCCTTCATGGTGTGGGTTCCTCTGGCTTCTTGCGAGGCTCTGCTGGGATGGTGGGCCAGGGCTAGAACCTGCCTTCCCTCCTGGCACCTCATGATCTGCTGGGCACAGGAAGAGCCGGTAGCAGCTCTACCCCATGTCTACTGGCATATCAAATACAACACGGGTAGCTTGCCAGACTCTGCCATGCAGGAAGGATACTCTTGTAGTAGCCTCACATCTCGTGCATTTATTGATGAACCGCGTGGCTGCAAAGTGGCGGCATTGATAGGGAAAGATCAGCTTTTCTGCTGGGTGGAGCTCTGACAAGCTGTGGAGTCTGGATGTTGAAAATGGCATTGATATCCAATGTATATCATTAATACATGTCATATGTATTAATGATATTCCAAATAATATAATCTATTAACATTCATTTTGTTATGTGAAAATTATTTTATATTTAAAAATTTTTTATTGCTTAAGATTCTGTGGTTTACAATGCTATTAATAATGGTCTCTCACGCACATAATTCTAATACTATGTCCCTCACCAGTGTACCCACCTCCTTCTCCTAATGCCCCTTCTTATAACACCCACCTCCCACCAATTCAATTGTGTGGAGCAGCTGACTAGCTCATAGTCTTTCCATCCAAAACCATTATTATTATTGTCTATTTGTTGGTTTTACCACATGGATTGACTTAATTATCTTTGTTTTTTATGGGATATGCAAAGTCTGTCTCTGCCAACATCATCTCCTTCCCTTGCGTTGTTATGTATTTTTAATTTTTTACGCTATATTCCTTAGCTCTAATGCAAGTCTTGTTTATTTATTTAGGTCTTTGAGCCACATTCAGCAGTGCTTAGTGTTTACTCTCTGCTCTGTGCTCAGGTATCTCTCCTGGTGGGCTCAGATCAGGGATGGAAGCTGGGTCAGCTGCCTGTAACACAAGTGCCTTAATCCCTGTGTTATCGTTCTTTAATATTTACCTCTGAAATTTGGTCAAACTGATATGTGTGTGTGTGTGTGTGAGAGAGAGAGAGAGAGAGAGAGAGAGAGAGAGAGAGACTGCTCCTCTTCATTTAAAAAATTTAAATGTTTCTTATTCCCAGCAACTTTAAATGTATAATTGAATGTATTAGCCTTTCAGGTGCAAAAAGAAGTGGAAGAGTTAACATTTAAAACACACCTGCTTTATTTATAGGCCATCCCACGTGCAACAGTCCTTCATCTGAAAACAAACCCAAGCTTTACTCCGCTTGAGGTCATAGACCCAAGATGGAAGCAAAAGCAGAAATATGGATTTTCTCAGCACAACAGGGTTAAAGTACTCTGGAGTTAGTACAAAAAACAAAAACAATTACGCCCACAGCATTATTCACATAGTTTCTTCAATTAATAAGAGGAGATTTGGCTTACAGCAGGGAAGTGCTAACGTTTTCTTCCCCCCCTCAGAACAATCATATGTTAAAAGACAATTCAAAGTAGATCAAAGACGTTGAGATATGACCAGAAACTATAAAGCACATAGAGGAAAATATAGACAGAACACATCAAGGTCATCTTCACTCAAAGTTGTCTTCAACAATCTGATACAACTAGCAAAGGCAACAAAATAAAAAATAAACAAATGGGACATGTCAAATTAAAGAGCTTCTGCATGGCAATAGAAACACGAGCTAAAACTAAATGACAGCTAACTGAACAGGGAAAATATTTGTATTCAACACATCAGATAAATTGATATCAACATATCAGGTTGATATCAAGGATATATAAAGTAGTCACAAAGATCAATAAAAAGAATTTTAAGATTTGGAATAAACCTAGGTATCCAATGACAGATGAATGGATTATGAAGATGTGGTATATATACATAATACTATGAAGTTGCAAGGAATGATGAAATCATGTAATTCGCTGCAACCTGGTTGAGTGATGTAAGCTAGAAGAAAGACAAACAGGATGAAATCACTTATCTGTGGTATATAGAACAACCATATGCAGATATGTATTGTAGTAAAGGGGAATGCCTAAATCACTCTTGATCCAGAGCTCAGAGGGAAGAGAAGGAAAGAAATCAAGTGGGGGAGGAAGAAGAGAAAGGGAAGTAGTGGGTGAACAGGGGTTAGAACTTCAGTTATACTAGTGATATGGGAGGATGGTATGGCTTTATATTGAAAACACAGATTCAACAACACTGAAAACACGAGATCTAAGCTGCAACCACTGAAACTTAGAAATGTGCCTGTCAATGTGCCAAGGGTGGAGATAGAGACAGTAAGGGAATGAGGTGGAGAGAAATTGGCGCTGGTGATACAATTGGTGGTAAAATATTATATGAATAAAGCTAAAAAAAATTATAACTTTATAAATCATGGTTCCTTAAATAAAATATATGAAAAAGGTAGTGTTGTGTGTGTATATATGAGAGAGAGAGAGAGAGAGAGAGAGAGAGAGAGAATGCTCTCCAGCCTTTAGGCAGTCAGACACTCAGCGCCCTTTGACTACCAGCTTATCAGTTTATTCAACATCTGAATCCCCTGGAAGTAGCTGACTGGGTTATAAAAGGCTGAATGCTGAGGTGAAAACCCTAAACAAATAGAAAATATGTTAGTGATGGCCTCCATAATAGAGAAGAGATGATAAAAATGGGAAATTGCTGATATGTGACTTGTGATAGTGCTACTTTCCAGTATAATCCATTTTTTAAATGGTTGGGAGAGAAAGTCAATCTGATTGGGACAGAGTCATTATTTTTTTTTCTCCTATAGAGCAGTGTTACTCAATGTTTGGCAGTTAATAACCGAGGCAGTAGACCAGTGGTTTGCAACCTGTTTTTTGTTTGTTTGTTTGTTGTTTGGGGACCTTATCCAGTGGTGCTCAGGAATTACTCCTGTCTGTACTCAGGGATCACTCCAGGAGGGGCTCAGGGAACCTAATGGGGTACCAAGAACGGATGAATCTTGGATTTGCTGAATGCAAGACAAATTGCATACCTGCTGTGCTATAGTTCCGGCTTGGTTTTTAACCTCTACATCTACTGACGAGCACTGGTCTGCAGACTTGTGGGAGATCACTTCTCTAGAGTACTAATTCTCATATTTTTATCATAAAACTCATAAGAGGAGTTTTTAAGAAAATCGATCTAGAAGAATGCACAGGAAGCCGGGGCTAGAGAGATAGTACAGCGGGTAGGGCATTTATCTGCATGAGCCCAGCCTGGGTTTGATTCCTGGCACCCACCCTGTAAGGCCCCTGAGTCCTTCCATGAGTGATTCCTGAGAGCTGAGTCTGAAATAAGTGTTGAGCCCTCCCCACCAGGTTTTCCCACCACACCCTCCTCCCCAAATAAAAGAACACAGAGGAAGCGGATAGCAGTGATTATCTCTTTAAAGAGAAATTGTTAGCTGGGAAATGGGAACTAGGAGAGGCTTAATCCTTTTGATTTTTTTTTAGATTTTGTATAATAATACATTTCTAATTAAAAAAGTACCTTCTGTGATTTGAGAAACAATGACACTGTTCTCAATGTTTGAGAAACAATGACTGGACTATCAGTGGAGCAGTGCGTGGGCCTTGTTCAGGCAATAGATGCGGCATCACCGTGGACCAGGTAGTGCCGGGTGTGAACTCAGGACATCACATAGTCTAGGCATGTGCTGTATCAGTTGAGCAATTCTCAGAGATGAATTTTTGAAAGCATTCCATCTCCATTCCTAGAATCAACTAATAAAGATTCAGAAGCTAGGCCCCTTTATAATTCCCTGACAGCTACATCCTGTCCACAAAGATGTTAATGAAATTTGCAGAAGCCCTCCAAAAAGGATATGCTACACTCACCAGGAAGGCCAAAGAAATTATAGAAAGCATTAGCAAGATGGCTAAGAGAATGACACTCAGTTTGGCAAAGTTTCAAGTTGAGGCCTCTGGGGAAAAGAAATTGGAAAGAAAACTTCACACGGGAGGGTGACATCTGCATAATAGTAATGGTTCTAAGAGTCCCAGGACTATTCTAAGTGGCAAATTACATACATATTGTATTATAGTAGGAGAACAAAATATGACACTGGCTTCTTGTCATAAAGTAGAGATACAATGGCTCTTTCTGTTTGGCCCTAGTGAGATAACACCTGGGATTCTGTTTTTAGTTTTGGACACTTCCATTAGCGAAAAGTTGTTGATTAGTGTGTGGGAATTTGGAGACAAGAAACAACAATTAAAGGCATTTGTTTGACAAGACTCGACCATGGGAACTAAAAGCACAGAGAGTAAAAAAGAAGGTTCTGTACTTAGGTTGAATAATAAAAAAATTAAAGATCTTTTCACTTAAGTTTCAGATTGTGGAAGGAGCTTTGGAGATGAATTTGGATGACCTTTAAATTCTTGGGTTGTGCTAACATTTTGTTAACTTCACAGGTTGCTCTTGACTTATGCATACTGCAGGGGGCTAAAAAGATTCTTATTCAAACATAGATCTGATACTGTTATTCACCTGATAACACCCCCCACCCCCCAAGTGATTCTCTGGAATTTAGAATAAATATTGTATTTTCACAGGGGCGGCCCCCAAGCATGCTTTGAGGACTCCATCTCCCCAAAATTTCTTCTTCAGCTGGGCCTGAGGCTCAGTGTGAAGTCTCCAGAATGCTGGTTAGGTCCTGTGATGTCAAGGATTACCCAGGCCACTCCAGCAGTGCTCATGTGGACTTAGGGGGACCCCTCACAGGCTGTAGCCAACAGCGCTTGGGGACTGTGGGGTGCAGGGAATTAAATCAAGAGCAAGTGCATGTACTCCAACCCCTCTTTGGTCTCATGAATGTAGTCTCCAAATAGGGGGCACATTGTTTTTCTAAATCGGATGTTTGCCTAAACTTTGGTTTTAACTTTTACCATTTTCTCATGAGTTTATTAATCATCAGTCACAAGTGGCCTGCTTTTTGACTCTAGGTTTTTCCAACTTCATGGTATTTTTATTTGCTGTTTATTCTTCCAAAAATACTTTATTCTTGCATTATTGATTCTTTTTAATTTTTTTTCTTCCACTCATGTCACCTAAGTTTCCATGCCTACCCTGTATCTTATTTATAGTTTAATCACAATTTGTAATTGTCTTTACTTATTATCATTTAACCTTCTCTCCTTTCATACAGCGGGAGGGATGGTGGGTTCTAGCCCTGGCCGGCCACCCCAGCAGAGCTGCACAACAAGCCAGATGACCAGCCCCCCCACTCCATCGGGTCATCATTTTCCACATCTGGACTTCCTTCTCATCAGAACTCCACCCAGCGACAGTCTATCACAGCCCTTCTCATCGAGTTCCACCCTGCAGCAGTGTTTTTTTTTCAATTGGCCCAGGTATGCTGAACCAGAGACTTACAGACATGGGGCAGAGCTGCTACTTGCTCTCCCTGTGCCCAGCCGCTCACGAGGCACCCGGGAGGGGATGGTGGGTTCTAGCCCTGGCCCGCCACCCCAGCAGAGCCGCACAACAAACCAGATGACCTGCCCCCCCACTCCATCGGGCCACCATTTTCCACATCCGGACTTCTTTCTCGTCAGAACTCCACCCAGCGACAGCCTATCACAGCCTGTCTCATGCGGCCGCTTGCGGCCACACGGTTCATCTATAAATGCTATATTTAGAGGTGACTACAAGGGTATGCCACCTGCATGGCAAGCTTGGCAAGCTGCCCTGTTTTATTTGATATGCCAAATACCAGTAACAATTATATTAGTTCATTCCCATGACCTAATATAATGGTTTGAGGCTCTTTATGTTCCTGGAGCAAGCAGATGCCTTTGGGTTCTATTAGCATGAGACAGGACATATGGAGATATTACTGGTGCCCGCTCTAGCAAATAGATGATCAACGGGAGGATAGTGATAGTGATAGTGATATTATCATTTCCCCAGAATTTTTTCCTGTGTTCCCGACTCTGCTCAGTTTTTGCATCTCAAAAACTCATTAGAGACTGGCACATATCCAAAAGAGCAAGGACAACAAATACTGGCGTGGATGCGGAGAGAAAGGGACTCTCATCCATTGTTGGTGGGAATGTCAACTAGTACAGCCTTTTTGGGGAAAACAATATGGACATTCCTCCAAAGACTAGAAATTGTGTTCCCATTTGACCCAGCCATACCACTCCTGGGAATATACCCTGAGAAGCCAAAAACACACAGCAGAAACACCATCTGCACTTTCATTTTCATAGCAGCACTATTCACAATACCCAGAAACTGGATACAACCTAAATGCCCGAGAACAGAAGACTGGCTAAAGAAACCATGATACATCTACACAATGGAATACTATGCAGCTGTTAGGAAAAATGAAGTTATGAAATATGCCTATAAATGAATGGACATGGAGAGGATCATGTTGAGTGAAAATAGCCAGAAGGAAAAAGATAGATAAAGAATGACTGCATTTAATTGCATGATATATATGTATATACATATTATATATATATATATGTTGGGAATGAGGTCCATTATTATTATTGGATTTGTGGGAATGAGGTCCATTATTGTTTCTGTTTTTGGCATATTGAATACACCACAGGTAGCTTGCCAGGCTCTGCCATGACTCTGGGTTCATCGCAGGGGGCCCAGTCTTTTTCTATCAACCATACGGCCAGACAATCAACCATCCAGGGCCCATGGAGCAGAGCCCTGGGTATAGACAAGCCTGTCTCCTGTCTGCCACCTGTTGACACAGCTGACACTGCAGCCACACCTGCAATACCTCGAGGAGCAAAATATATATAGTATACCAATATATTTTTTATTATTACTGATTTCACCACCAGGATCTCACCATTCTACAGGGAAGTGATCATCGATGTCACAAGAGGGGGTTTTGCATGGTGATACCATTTCACCAAAACTCTTCAGCGCCACCCTCAAAAGCATCATGCGACAATTAGAATAGGAAGGAATGGGAGTGAAGATAGAGGGCTGGCAACTGCACTACCTATGCTTCGCTGATGACATCGTTCTAATAACACCAAACATTAGCCAAGCGGCACAAGTGCCAGCTGACTTCGACCGAGAATGTGGAAAGATAGGTCTACAGCTGAATCTGAACAAAACTATGTTCATGAAAAATGAACTAGTTCCGGAGGCCCCATTCACTCTCAATGGAACAGACATCTCTGAATGCAACAGCTATGTGTACCTAGGTGGAGAAATCAACATGATGAATGACCTAAAACCTGAGCTGTGCAGGAGGAAAAAAAGTGGCATGGACTGCCTTCAAAAACATTGAGACAATAGCCAAAAGAACAAAGAACCTCTGGCTCTGGGCACATCTCTTTGATTCCACCATTCTCCCTGCATTAACATACACCTCAGAGACCTGGGCCCTACAAACACAGGATGAGAATACCATTTGGGTCTCCCAAAGAGGAATTGAAAGAGCTATGCTTGGAATATCACACCTCACTCAAGTGAGAGAAGGAATCCAGAGTTCCGACCTCCATCGCTATTCTAAAATCAAGGATGCTGCTCGTCAGCCAGGACAGAAAAAAATCAGATGGGATGGTCATATAATGCGATCTGGAGACGACCGTTGGACTAGAGTCATTACCGATTGGATCCCATAGGATGTCAAAAGATCATGTGGTCGCCCACCTACAAGATGGTCAGACTTCCTTATCAAGACCCTGAACGAACAGTTCGAGGCTCTTAAAATCCCCAAAACAACCAGATGCCATTGGGCTACACTGGCACGTGATAGGGTCAAATGGAAACATTACTGGCACCCGGCTCAAGCAAATCGATGAATAACGAGATGTCAAGTGATCAAGTGATGATACCAATATCCAAGGTCAGGCAAAAAATGGATCAGGAGGTCTTGTCAAAGGTGGAATCTACCACAAATGCGTGGGAGTCAGAGGTTAGGTAAGGCAGAGAAGGGAACAGTGTACTAATAATTGTAGAAAGTGATAATACCAGCCTAGAACTGAGCATTGAATATAGGCAAAAAGATACACATGATAACCTCTAGTGTATGTATTGAAATCCACAATGTGTAATAGAAGGAAGAGAGAGAGAGAAAAAAGAGATAAAGAACCTACCATAGAGGCAGGCTAGGGAGGGTGGACGGAATTTGGGACATTGGTGTTGGGAAATGGACACTGGTGGAGGGATGGGTGCTGGAACACTGTAGAACTGAAACCCAAACATGAAAATCTTTGTAATTGTCTTTGTAATTGTGTATTTCACGGTGGTATAATACAATATTTTAAAAAAACTCATTAAACTCAGAGCACCTGTATGAGACAAGACTTCCACTTTACAAATGATGACCACAAAGTGCAAAGAGGTGAGATAAAATTTGTCTGAGGTTAGATGGCAGATATAAAAGTAGGGCCAGGATTTGTGTCTTGGTGGTATGATTTGAGTAGGTTAGAGAAGGTAATGCTAGGTTGTGAGAAGCAAGAGTTAGTCTTGGGGGTTTCTGCCTTCCTGGTGCTCATTCTGCTGGAGTGCAGGAAATGGATCACTTGGGTGCTTAATGCACTGTTATGTTTACCCCATGAGAATTCTGGTAAACAAGAATTTGCCTTCAGATTTGAGAATGTACGAGCTACGTGATCTTCATTTTTCTCCAAAATATAATTTTATTAAAGCACTCTAAGTTACAAAGTTACAAGGTTGGTTTTTTGACATATAATGTTCCATCACCAAGCCCACCACCAGGGTCAACTTCCCTCTGCCAGTCTTCCCAAAATTCCCTTCTCACTCAGCCTGGAATTTTTACAGGCACTGTTTAAACATGGTTATTAAGGCTTGGTTCATGATTTCCAGTGTCATCGCCTCTGTGGTTTTGATATTTAGCTCTATCATTCCTTGACACCACTGATATACCTGAGTCCTCTTACACCTGTCTGTGTTGCTTCTCATCTCTTCTTCCCTTCTCCTTCATGCTGTTCCTTTCCTTCTTTACGTACTCTGGGGCTGAGAGTGATCTAGGCATTCCCCACTTTAAACCATTGCATTTCCTTATCCAGTTACTATCACTGTCTTCCTGTTAATCATCGATTCACTTGAGCGGGTACCAGTAACATCTTCATATGACCTGTCTCATGCAAGTAGAGCCCAAGGTTCCTGGAGCAAGCACCAGCTTGCTCCAGGAACATAAAGAGCCTCAAATCCCATCAGGTCATGGGAATGAGGTCTATAATTGTTACTGGTATTTGGCATATCAAATACGACACGGGTAGCTAGCCAGGCTCTGCCGTGTGGGTAGCATACTCTTGTAGTCATCTCAAAATCCAGCATTTATTGATGAACAGCGTGGCGCGCGAGCCGGGCTATGATAGGCTGGTCTGCTGGGTGGAGTGCTGACGAGGGGGAAGTCTGAATGTGGAAAATGGAGACACTTATGGAGGGGGGGCATCGCCTGGCTTGTTGTGAGGCTCTGCTGGGGTGGCGGGCCAGGGCTAGAACCTGCCATCCCTCCCGGGGGCCTCATGAGCGGGCTGGGCACAGGGAGAGCCAGTAGCAGCTCTGCCCCCATGTCTGTGAGTCTCTGGATCATCATACCTGAGCCGGATTAAAAAAAGACTGCTGCAGGGTGGATCTCGATGAGCCGGGCTATCCAGTTACTATAACTACTACATATAAGTGATACCATCCTGTTTGTCCTTATCCTTATGACTTACTTTGTTTAACATGATATCTTCCAGTTCCACATATGTTGCAGCAAATTGCATGATTTCATCTTTCCTTATAGCCGTGTAGTATTCCAACTACTTATATATACCACATCATCATGACCCACTGATCCGTCTTTGGATATCTAGGTTCACTCAAAATTTTTTTTTTTAATATTTTATTACACCAACATGTGATTTACAATTACAAAGATGTTCATGTTTGGGCCTCAGTCACACAGTCCTCCAGCACCCATCCTCTCCACCAGTGCCCATCTCCCACCAACAACGTCCCCAATTCCCTCCCCCTCCCCAGCCCGCCTCCATGGCAAGTTCTTTATCTCTTCTCTCTCTCTCTTTCTCTCTCTCTTCTCCTACACATCGTGGGATTGCAATACATACATTTAGAGATCATCATGCATCACTCAAAATCTTAGCTATTGTAGATAGGTATAGTAGAGTGGCAGGGTACAAAATCAATACCCAAAAGTCGGTGGCTTTCCTATACACAAATAACGAAAGAGAAGAAAGGGATATTAAGAAATTGATTCCATTCACAATTGTGCCACAGAAAATCAAATACTTAGGAATCAGCTTAACCAAGTGTGTAAAGGACCTATACAAAGAGAACTACAAGACACTGCTTCAAGAAATAAAAGAGGACACGAGGAAATGGAAACACAATCCCTGCTCATGGATGGGGAGAATTAACATTGTCAAGATGGTAATACTCCCTAGAGCTTTGTACAGATTCAATGCGGTTCCTATAAGGATTCCCATGACATTCTTTAAAGAAATTGACCAAACACTTCTGAAATTCGTATGGAATAATAAACCCCCACGGATAGCTAAAGCAATCCTTGGGAAGAAGAAGATGGGAGGCATCACCTTCCCAACCTCAAACTGTACTACAAAGCAGCAGTAATTAAAACAGCGTGGTACTGGAATAAAAAACAGACCGGTGGACCTATGGAATAGAGTTGAGTATCCTGACACCCACCCTCAAAGACATGATCAGTTAATCTTTGATAAAGATGCAAAGAGTCCAAACTGGAGTAAGGGAAAGCCTCTTCAACAAGTGGTGCTGGGAAAACTGGACAGCTACATGTAAAAATGAATTTGGACCTGTGTCTAACACCTTGCACAAAAATCAGTTCAAAATGGATTAAAGATCTCAATGTCAGACCTGAATCCATAAAGTACGTTGAAGAAAATATAGGAAAAACCTCCACGACATCGATGCTAAAGACATCTTCAAAGGTGAAACACCATTAACAAAGCAACTAGAAGAAAATATAAATATATGGGACTACATGAAACTGAAGAGCTTCTGCACCTCGAAAGAAACAGTGACCAAGATAGAAAGACAGTCGACAGAATGGGAAAGAATATTCACCCAATACCCATCTGATAAGGGGTTAATATCCAGGATATATCAGGCACTGGTACAGCTATATAAGAAAAAAACAGCCAACCCCATTAGAAAATGGGGAGAGGAGATGAACAGAAACTTTGACAAGGAAGAAATCCGAATGGCCAAAAGGCATATGAAAAAATGCTCATCATCACTAATCATCAGAGAGATGCAAATCAAAACAACAATGAGATATCACCTCACACCACAGAGAATGGCCCATATCCAAAAGGGTAAAAGCAACAAGTGCTGGCGTGGATGTGGGGAAAAGGGGGACTCTCATACACTGTTGGTGGGAATGTCGACTTGTACAACCTTTCTGGAAAACAATATGGACATTCCTCCAAAGACTAGAAATTGAGCTCCCCTTTGACCCAGCCATACCGCTCCTGGGAATATACCCTGGAAAGCCAAAAACACACAGCGGAAACACAATCCGCACTTTTATTTTCATAGCAGCACTATTCACAATAGCCAGAACCTGGAAACAACCAGTATGCCCGAGAACTGATGACTGGATAAAGAAACTGTGGTACATCTACACAATGGAATACTATGCAGCTATCAGAAAAAATGAAGTTATGAAATTTTCCTATAAATGGATGGATATGGAAAGAATCATGTTGAGTGAAATTAGTCAGAAGGAAAGAGAGAGGCATAGAATGACTGCATTTATTTGCATGACATAAATATACTAGGTGATCTTACCGAAAGTGGAAATTACCACAAGCGTGTGGGAGTCAGAGGTTAGTTTAGATAGAGAAGGGAACATGTGTGAATAAATGTCTAAAGTTCTGATACTAACATAGAACTGAGCATTAAATACAGACAAAAATGCAAATGATGGCTTCTAAGTGTACTAGTAGTGCAACCCACAATGTGTGGGAGAAGGAGGAGAGAGAGAGAGGGAGAGGAGAGGGAGATAAAGAACCTGCCATTTAGGCAGGATGTGGGGAGGGGGAGGGAATTGGGGACATGGGTGGTGGCTGAGGGGCACTGGTGGAGGGCGGGTGCTGGAACACTGTGTGACCGAAACCCCCAAGTGTGAACAACGTTGTAATTGTATATCTCACGGTGGTATAATAAAATGTTAAAAAAAAAAAGAAAATATATATATATACAAAAAAACCCAAAATCT
>JAJIBD010026010.1:0-35532 GCA_021461705.1 Cryptotis parvus | reverse complement strand
TATACCTAGAGAACCCTAAACTCTTGACCCAAAAACTCTTAGAAATAATAGATATGTATAGTAGAGTGGCAGGGTACAAAATCAATACCCAAAAGTCGGTGGCTTTCCTATACACAAATAATGAAAGAGAAGAAAGGGATATTAAGAAATCGATTCCATTCACAATTGTGCCACAGAAAATCAAATACCTAGGAATCAGCTTAACCAAGTGTGTAAAGGACCTATACAAAGAGAACTACAAGACACTGCTTCAAGAAATAAAAGAGGACACGAGGAAATGGAAACACATTCCCTGCTCATGGATGGGGAGAATTAACATTGTCAAGATGGTAATACTCCCTAGAGCTTTGTACAGATTCAATGCGATTCCTATAAGGATTCCCATGACATTCTTTAAAGAAATTGACCAAACACTCCTGAAATTCGTATGGAATAATAAACCCCCACGGATAGCTAAAGCAATCCTTGGGAAGAAGAAGATGGGAGGCATCACCTTTTCCAACCTCAAACTGTACTACAAAGCAGCAGTAATTAAAACATTGTGGTACTGGAATAAAAACAGACCTGTGGACCTATGGAATAGAGTTGAGTATCCTGACACCCACCCTCAAAGACATGATCAGTTAATCTTTGATAAAGGTGCAAAGAGTCCAAACTGGAGTAAGGAAAGCCTCTTTAACAAGTGGTGCTAGGAAAACTGGACAGCTACATGTAAAAAAATGAATTTGGACCTGTGTCTAACACCTTGCACAAAAATCAGATCAAAATGGATTAAAGATCTCAATATCAGACCTGATCCATAAAGTACGTTGAAGAAAATATAGGAAAAACCCTCCACAACATTGAAGCTAAAGACATCTTCAAAGGTGAAACACCATTAACAAAGCAACTAGAAGAAAATATAAACATATGGGACTACATGAAACTGAAGAGCTTCTGCACCTCGAAAGAAACAGTGACCAAGATAGAAAGACAGTCCACAGAATGGGAAAGATTATTCACCCAATACCCATCTGATAGGGCGTTAATATCCAGGATATATCAGGCACTGGTACAGCTATATAAGAAAAAACAGCCAACCCCATTAGAAAATGGGGAGAAGAGATGAACAGAAACTTTGACGAGGAAGAAATCCGAATGGCCAAAAGGCATATGAAAAAATGCTCATCATCACTAATCATCAGAGAGATTCAAATCAAAACAACAATGAGATATCACCTCACACCACAGAGAATGGCCCATATCCAAAAGGGTAAAAGCAACAAGTGCTGGCGTGGATGCGGGGAAAAGGGGACTCTCATACACTGTTGGTGGGAATGTCGACTTGTACAACCTTTCTGGAAAACAATATGGACATTCCTCCAAAGACTAGAAATTGAGCTCCCCTTTGACCCAGCCATACCGCTCCTGGGAATGTACCCTGGAAAGCCAAAAACACACAGCGGAAACCAATCCGCACTTTTATTTTCATAGCAGCACTACTCACAATAGCCAGAACCTGGAAACAACCAGTCTGCCCGAGAACTGATGACTGGATAAAGAAACTGTGGTACATCTACACAATGGAATACTATGCAGCTGTCAGGAAAAATGAAGTTATGAAATTTGCCTATAAATGGATGGACATGGAAAGAATCATGTTGAGTGAAATTAGTCAGAAGGAAAGAGAGAGACATAGAATGACTGCATTTATTTGCATGACATAAATATACCAGGTGATCTTACCAAAAGTGGGAATTACCACAAGCGCTGGGAGTCAGAGGTTAGGTAAGATAGAGAAGGGAACATGTATGAATAAATGTCAAAAGGTCTGATACCAACATAGAACTGAGCATTAAATACAGACAAAAAAATGCAAATGATGGCTTCTAAGTAATGCGTAGTGTAACCCACAATGTGTGGGAGAAGGAGGAGAGAGGGAGGGAGAGAAAGAGGAGATAAAGAACCTGCCATTTAGGCAGGATGTGGGAGGGGGAGGGAATTGGGGACATGGGTGGTGGGTGATGGCACTGGTGGAGGGCGGGGTGCTGAAACACTGTGTGACCAGAAACCCCCAAGCGTGAACAACGTTGTAATTGTATATCTCACGGTGGTATAATAAAATGTTAAAAAAAAAAGAAACTTTGGTACAGCTACACAATGGAATACTATTCAGCTGTTAGGAAAAATGAAGCTATGAAATTTGCCTATAAATGGATGGACATGGAGAGACCCATATTGAGTGAAATTAGCCAGAATGAAAAAGACATATATAGAATGACTGCATTTATTTGCATGATATGTATATTATATATAAATATATAGTATGAAATAATATATACTATATATATAAATATATAGTTTGAAACAAATATCCAAGGTCAGGCAAAACATGGAGCAGGAGGTCTTGTCAAAAGTGGAATCCACCTCAAACGTGTGGGGAGTCAGAGGTTAGGTAAGACGGGAGCAGGGAATAGTGTGCTAATAATTGTCGAAAGTGATACCAGCCTAGAACTGAGCATTGAATACAGACAAAAGATACACATGATAATCTCTAAATGTATGTATTGTAATCCACAGTGTGTAAGAGAAGGAAGAGAGAAAGAGAGAGAGAGAAAGAGAGAAAAGAGATAAAGAACCTGCCATAGAGGCAGGCTAGGGGAAGGGGAGGAATTGGGGACATGGTGGTGGGAAATGGGCCCTGGTAGAGGGATGGTGCTGGAACACTGTATGACCGAAACCCAAACATGAACATCATTGTAATTGTGTATCTCATGATGGTATAATAAAATATTTTAAAAAGGCCCCAGTTGAGAAGTGCTAAAAAAAGACAAAATTATTTTCTCTATATTGAGTGCTAGAATCCTGCCTGTAATCATCAGGCAGAATTAATAGCACATGGAAGAAATTTCTCTAAACATAGCTTTTCATGTAGTCATCTTAGAAATTTACAGGGATATCTTTATATGTAAATATATGTGTATATAAATATGTATATTTTGTTGTAAAGTTAAAGCATGATTATATACAAGAGTTACAATGTTATCACTGAATAAGAACTTGTGCACAAAAAAAAAGAAATATTCAGAACTAAAATCAGAGGGCTTCACACAGTTATATATGCATTCCACATAGGATGACTGATGATCCCAAATAACCGTAAAAATGAATCAGAGATTCTGTCCATGAAGCAAAAATTACTTAAAATGTAAACTAAATTTTCTGATAGTTATTGTACAGTTATCACTGAGCGTGACTTAGGAACATTTTCACTGCGAATGTGTTTTGTACCATATGTGCTCTAGGCCAGTCTGCTGCTTGAGGGTTTGTTCTGATGGTGTGTCAGTGTGGAACACTCTGCTGATACATGGGTCCTGATTTATGCTAATCTTCACCACTAATCCAACCGAATAAGGCTGCACAGTGAAGTAAAATATTTCTTTTCTGTTAGCATTTAGTTCATGATAATATTATCTCTTTGTTCTTGATGCTTATAAAGCATAAAGAAATAGGGGTAGCTTTATAAAAAAAAAACTTTGAATCAAAATATTTTTTTTTGCTTTTTTTGGCAATGCTTAGGGGTTACTCCTGGATCTTCAATCATGAATTACTCTTGGTGGTGCTCGGGGCTGGGGATCGAACCCGGGTCAGCTGCATGCAAAGCAAACATCCATTGTGCTATTGCTCAAGCCCCTGAATAAAAATATCTTGTTTAAAATTCTCATTTAGTTTAGTACCTTTGTTTTCTCTTTCTCATCTTTCATATATGTATTTATAGAGACATTTAAAATGGTTCATTTAAGGGGCGGAGCGATAACCCAGCGGGTAGGGCGTTTGCCTTCCACGCAGCCGGCCTGTGCTGGCCTGGGTTCGATCCTTGGCATCCCATATGGTCCCCGAGTACCGCCAGGAGTGATTCCTGAGTGCAGAGCCAGGAGAAACCCCTGAGCATTGCCTAGAAACTCATGAGCATTGCTGGGTGTGACCCAAAAAAAAAAAGGTTCATTTAATTGATTTACCTTCAAAAAATTTTTGGTGGCATAATTATGGAATAAATACTTAGAAGTTTCAAAACTTAAAATAAGGGTCTGGAGAGATAGTCCAGTGAGTAGAGCATTTGTATTACATGCAGCCAGTTTGGGTTCAATTCCCAGCATCCCACATAGTCATTTTAGCATTGCCAGAATGATCAGAGTTCAGAGCCAGGAATAAGCCATAGGCACTACTGGGTGTGCCCCATCGATGCCCCACCCCAAATAACTAAAGCAGTTGTCTCTGAAAAACTTAAGGTATAGACAGAGGGTTTTGACTGTCCAAAGAATTTTCAAAAGGAAAATTTACTTTTAATATTATGTTTTGGGCTTGTTGAGAGAAACAAGATCACTCCAGGCAAGACATAGCTAATACAGACATTTTCCTCATGGCTTGAAAATTAGTCAAACCATGTCTGTGTTTTTGTAGATAAGTCCTTATGCAATCCAAATCTAAATTTGAATACTTTTGTCTATTCTTGGATATCTGTTTCCACCCCTTGAACTAGAATCATATCTTGAAAATTCAGTTTCCCCCCCCCCCCTCCTTAGTAAATATATATCCTCTCAAATTTTTTAAAATTTGTGATATGTAGTATTTTAATTTGGATCAACTGCTAAAATTAAATTGATTTATCATTGCCTGAGTGTATCTCTATAAATTCAGAATAAACATGGTTATGAATGAAAAAGAACGTTGTTAAATATATGCCCTGATTGGAAAATATTCAGTTGATAAATATTGCATAATATATTGTGAACTTGGGGATATGTTGTAGATTTTTGTCTAGATCCGCATATCACATAGGCAGCTATGTTTTTCCAAACATTTAATTGCTTGTCCAAGGCTTCCTTTCATTGAGACCATCTGGCAGTACTCACTCGACTTTGCCTTTCCATCATTGCTAAACTGTGTTTCTTATTTCTTTAGTCATGTGCCCCTTTAATGAGCTTAAATTAAGGTCTTAGGGTTTCAGGGAACACTGCTCCCAGATTACATTTGTGTTTTAACAGTTGCCTTGATTTAGCAAACTCAGAGATTAACTAGGAGAAGGAATTACCGGAACAACAGTGATATCTCTTGCAGAAGTGTTTGCTGGAGTCTCTCAAATCCCCCAAGATAGATGACTGGAGTTAGAGGAGGTTTTGTTTTCTGAAAAAACAAACTGCATAAACTGTATGAACTTCATGTGTATTATTGAGAGATAAGTACAATCCTATGGAGAGATAAGTAGAATCCTATGGGCACCCTCCAAAACAATTAAATTTTGACACTTTAATTGAAGATTAATGGAATAAGGATAGGTTATATGAGCTAAGTCTTTTTGAGTTATTAAAAGTAACTTCAAGATAAAAAATTTCCTAATATACATTTTGATTTGCCTGTGTTGTATGTATGCAACACAAAACACATATTGTAGTACAGATTGTCTAAGAAGATTTTAAAGGTTAGTGGCACAATTTGGGAGTGAGATTTATAAGTTTTTCAATACAGTCATCAGAAAAGCAGTTAGAAGTTTAAGTCAGGTTGGCCTTATAGTTAATATATGTATAGTTAAAAGACTATTATTCTGTTAGGAAAGAAAAAAGAAAAGTACAGATAATTGGGTAATTTTTGTAATGCAGAATCTCTCACTGTAAATAGTACTAATAATTTAATGTTTCAAATATGCTTTACTGGATAACTTTTTATGTCAAGGCACTATACACTTAAGGAACTACTAAAAGTAATATCTCAGTGGCAATTTCAACAGACTGTGTTTTTATAAATCTTTTTAAGCCATAAAATAGTCATGAGTAATCAAAGTTTTAAAATTTTTAATTAAACAGTTAAAAAAATAAAATTTCTCAGCATATGAAAGCTTGTCTATCACCCCAACACCTGAAAATACCATTAAGTCAGTTATAAGCTTTCACCAGTTTTCTGACATATGCAGATATATACATATTATCTTAATATTTCTTAATGGACTAGTAGATTTTTTGACATTGCAGCTTAGAGTTGATATAGATTGTTGATTTTTTTACTTTTTTGGTCACACCTAGCTCAGCAATGCTCAGGGTTTCCTATTTACTCAGGAATTACTCCTGGCAGTGCTAGGGGACCATATTGGATACCAGGGATTGAACCCAAGTCAGGTGCAAAGCAAATGTCCTGTCCACTGTGCTATCGCTCTGGCCCCTAGAACATTGCATTCTTAGTGCAGTGAAATGTATTTATCACACACACAAAAAAATCACAGATAAAATAAATAATAGCTGTGTCCTCAAGGCACTTAAATACTAGAGTTCACTGATATGTATATATAGATAAAGTTGCCATATATAATTGGATAAACCTGCATTGTCATCTGGTCAACCTATAAATAAATTAGTGGAAGTTTAATGAAAAGAGATGTTTCATCCATCTGAAAAATCAGGAAAGTTTTTCTGGAAAAAGGGTTTTATTTAAGCTGAGCACTTGGGGAAAAGATTTATTCACAAATGTTGGGATGATGGTAGGACGAATTAAAGTTCAGGAAACCGGTTGCTTAGAAACCTGTGATAGATGGGATGAAATGAGAAGGTCTGTTTAGCACTGATCTCCATCTAGAGTAGCTGTTCTGTTCTGACTTCTTATGAAACTCCTCTTAATAATGTTTACTCCTTTGCCTCAAGCCTCTTCTTCCCTTCTCATACCCAACCCCTTGCGTAGCTAACTTACACAATGAACTCAGTTTGCCTATCACTAACCCTCCATCAGAGTCTGGTATAAACACTACTCTAAATGAAGAACTCCAGACAGATCTTTTTATCACATGTATTATATCTGTTTTGAGCAGTTTTCCAATTCTGTTCCCCTGAAAAGCTAGAAAAAAGTTTGGGGTTGACTAGTAGAAACCCACGACGTTCTAGAAACTCAGAAAGTGAATGCAGGGGCAGAAATTGGCCAAACTTGCACATAACAACCCAGAAAAAAAGGCATGGCTTTATCAATATCATTTCCATATATAGGTTGTAATTGTCAATAGAATTAGTGCCAGCTATGGAGCAGACTTGATGATGGGAGGTAAGTGGAAATTGAGGGTCTGTGGTAGCTAGACCACCTTGTGGTGGGATTGATGTTGAATGATGAATCTTTCTAACAACTGTATGGTGAATAACTTTGTACTTTGTAAAAATGGTGTTTAAATAAAGTTAAAAATAGTAAGATGGTGTCAAAACTAAAACAAACAAACAAACAAACAAACAAAAAAGCTGTAGGTTTTCAGATTGTACTTTCCTGTTTACAATGAATGTGCCAGTGACACATACTACATGATACCTGGTATGTGTTCAGTAAATTGCTTTATATTGTTTACATGACAGTGTTTTGATACATCAAAATAAAAGGGCTTTGCAAGAAAGAGGAACCTTTGTTACATGTTAGGCTCTCTGTGCAACGCAGCTTCCTTTATTGTTTGGTTTTGGACCATCCCTGTCTGTGTGTGCTGGGGTTGCTGCCTATAGTGATCACATGATGTGGTGCCAGGACCCAATCTGAGCCTCTTCCTTGTTTTGCATGTGCTCTACCTGTTGAGCAGTCTTTCTAGCTCACTTTTTAAAAAATCTTTTTATCATTTTTATCTATTTTAATAATATTTTATACAATAAAGATAAATGATAGATTATACTTTTAAATATTAATTTTTAAAAGCTTGCTCTTGGGAAATTGGGGCTATTATCCAATTTGATTAATATCTCTATTCCATCCCACTGTACCCCTACTAGTAATAATATGGTAAGAATACAAAATCACACATTTAAGTCATTTTGAAGATATAACCAACAGGACGGGTTAGTTTGAACTTCATTCATTGATCTCCCTTAAAATAATCACTTTGTGATAGGATTGTCTTAGAGATGAGTTGAAAAGACCTTATGGGGCTATGCACGAGAGGTAAAAATGAAAGCGAACAAATAATTAGAAAGTTTAGGTGTTGGTTAGTGATGCTGAAAAAATAAAGCATTTTTCTTGAGAGGAATGTGAGGGAACTCACTCTGCTTGGTCAGAGAAGACAGATATGAGATGATTTGGGGTAGGAACAGACCGGGTGTTGGCGTTATAAAGTCTTGAATGAAGAGTTCAAAATTTTACTGTAGCGAAATGCAGATTCATGTGATTGCCAGTGAAAAGTATCACCTATGTTCTGGAGGTTCACTCTTCCAGCTATTGTCAAGTGAAAACTATATCTCATGGTCTTAGAAGAAAGCCCTTGAAAGTAGGGGGTGAGGTAAAGTTCTTTATTTTTAATTTCAAATTCCTTTTCCCATTTCCTAGTGAAATAATTCTGAAAAGCTCTCCTAACTCTTCTTTCCAGACTTGAACCAGTCAATTTTCTAAATTGTGAACTGCTAAAGCTGACCCTGTGAATTCTAGGGAATCTAACTAGAAAACCTTGGCGTAAACAGGGGGACCTCGTCAAGCAGAAAACAGAGCCAAGGCCGTGACAGGAGCATCTGCTTAAGACGCAAAGCCAGCTGCGCTGTTACCGACCCACACTCTTGGCACTACTGTTCCTCATCACTGGCCACCAGACCACTGAACTGCTGACTCTATAACAGTCCCTTTCCATGAGCTTCTCCCTGTAACCTTTTGTATTTGTATGCCTTCCTCCAAATTCAGATTCCTTGGCAGAAACCAGGAAATTCAGTTGGTTGAGTCTAAATCATATGCTTAAACATTTATGTTTTAAATCTCAATAAAAAGGGCACACTGAGATCAATCTCACAGCATTATTGTTAGAAATATATTAGATAATATAGGAAAATGACAATGGTCTTATTTATATTGTTGTTAATTCCTATTGAACCCTGAGGAAGCAAGTTCATTTGTACAAACAAAGTAGTTACTTATGCCTTGATTGTGACCTTTATTCTAATTATTGCTCTCTTCTCCATGGATTTCATTTTCTCTCTTTTTTGACAAGTCAGCACTTATTTCACCTTATGTGCTTATTTGTATCCTGCTTCATTTCTTTTTATTACAATTTTATTAAAATTGTAATTTTAAAATTCTCAATTTTAAAATTACATGAGGATCTATTACTGGTGAATCAGCACTTTTTTTTACTTGGTGGTACAAAGTAATGTTTCAGAAAGAAGTACAGTGCCTGCATTTTTAAATTATGGCATAGTGTTTATTGGTGTGGTACATTTATATTTTAATTGTGTTTTTGTTTTCTTAGTCCAGAATATAAAACTGAGAGGCATATTTCTAGAACATTTTTAAATGTTTACAGTAAACCAAGGTAGTTTCTTGTTGAATAAAATTTACTTATAATGATGGAAGAGGGGAAAAAAAGAGGAAATATATATTCTCTTTTAAAAAATTTTGTATTATACCACCATGAGACATACAATTACAAAGGTGTTCACAATTGGTTCTTGGTAATACAGTATTCCAGCACCCATCCCTCCACCAGGGCCCCATTTCCACCACCAATGTACCCTACCCCCTCCCACCCACCCAAAGGCTGCCTCAACAGCAGGTAGCCCTGTTTCCTCTCTTTCTCTGTCTCTCTCTGTCTCTGCATCTCTCTCCCTCTTCTATTACACATTGTGGCTAGCCCTGCAGATATTTAGAGTTTATCACTTAAGTCTCTTTGTGTATATTCAATGGTGAGTTTTAATCTGCCATTACCATTTCCCACATTTAGTAAAACACGGATATCTATTTATATCCTATTAATGAATGCAGTCATTCTATATCTGTCCTTTTCCTTCTGACTAATTTCACTCAGCATGATAGACTCCATGTCCATCCATTTGCAGGTACATTTTATAATTTCATCTTTTCTGACAGCTGCATAGTATTCCATAGTGTAGATGCACCACAGTTTCTTTAGCCAGTCCTCTGTTCTCGGGCATTTAGGTTGTTTCCAGATTCTAGCTATAGTGAATAGCGCAGAGATGAATAAAGAAGTACAGATAGTGTTTCTGCTATGTGTTTTTCGGTCTCTCGGGTATATTCCCAGGAGTGCTATTGCTGGATCAAATGGGAGCTCAATATCTAGTTTTCGGAGAAATGCCCATATTGTTTTCCAAAAGGGCTGGACCAGTCGGCACTCCCACCAACAGTGGATGAGAGTCCCTTTTTTTTCCCCACATCCACGCCAGCACTGGTTGTTCTTGCTGTTTTGGATGTGTGCCAGTCTCTGTGGTGTGAGATGGTACCTCATTGTTGTTTTGATTTGCATCTCCCTGATGATTAAAGATGAAGAACACTTTTTCATATGCCTTTTGGCCATTCGAATTTCTTCTTTTTTTTCTACAATTGTGTTGCTGTCAATGTCTTCTTTGAAGTCTTTTAGTAGTTGTTTTAGGTATTTTGCTGGCCCCTAGTTGGGTGCATATATGTTTAATAGCGTGATGTCTTCCTGATATATGCATCCCTTGACTATTAACAAGTGACCTTCACTGTCCCTTCTGACCTTCTTCAGCCTGAAGTCTATGTTGTCAGATACCAGTATGGCTACCCCAGCCTTTTGGATGGGTTGTTTGAATGAAGGATTGTTTTCCAGCCTTTTATTTTGAGCCTGTCTTTGCTCCAATTGTTCAGGCGTGTTTCTTGAAGGCAGCAGAATGTCGGATTCAATTTTTTGATCCATTGTGCCACTCTGTGTCTCTTAACTGGTGCATTTAGACCATTGACATTGAGAGAGATTATTGTCATGGGATTTTGTGCCAACAATCTGAATAGGTTGGTTGTTCTTTTGGGTTATGTCTCGTCTTATAGTAGATCTTTCAGTCCTTCTTTTAAGGTTGGTTTTGATTTTACAAAGTTCCTAAGCTGTTGTTTATCCAAGAAGTTGCATATCTGTCCTTCAAATCTGAGCAAGAGTTTAGCCGGATAAAGAATTCTTGCTGAGGCATTCATTTCATTAAGTTTTTTTACTATATCCCACCACTGCCTTCGGGCTTGGAGGGTGTCTTCTGAGAAGTCTGCTGAAAGTCGAATGGATGCTCCTTTTTTATACAATTTCCTTCTTTGATCTTGCTGCCTGAAGAATTATGTCTCTGTCTATGGCATCCATTACTTTGACTAGGATGTGTCTTGGGGTCTTTCTATTGGGGTCTCTTCTTGTTGGTACGCATCGGGCTTCTTGGATCTGGATACCTTCATCCTTTAACTCGGGAACTTTTCAGCCAGGATGTTTTTAACTGTTTTAATTTCCTTGGGGTTACTTTCCTGTCCCTCTGGGACTCCTATGATTCTTATGTTGTTCCGCCTGGCTTCATCCCATTGTTCTCTGTTTCGTTGCTGATCCATTATCCGGTCTTTTTCCATCTTATGTAGATCTCTGAGTGCTTTCTGCAGCTCATCTTCAGTCTCACTGATTCTCTCTTCCACTGCTGTCATCCTATTGTTGAGAGCCCCCTATTGTGTTTTTCATTTCATCTATTGAGTTTTTAAGCGATGGTATTTCTGTTTGCATGGTTCTCATTTCTGCTCTCATTTCTTCCCGAAGTTTATTGACTGCCCTTTCAACTGCTTCGTTTATGTTCTCCTGTATTTTTATTGGACATCTGCTCCATTTTTTCGTTGAGCTCCTTAAGTATCCTACCAATTTCTTCTCTAAATTTATTGTCAGAGAGATCATACACATCTGCATTCTTTTTGAGTCTTCAGGGTTGATTCCTTCATCTGTTCTTCGAACTGGGGACCTGCGTTGTTTCTCCCTGGGGTTGTGGTGTTCAGGGATAGATTCCTCTAGTGTACTGTTTCTTTTTTCTTGAGGGTATTACCTTCCCTTGGTGTTGAATTTCCTAGTATTTGTATTAATAAGCGGCCACGTTAGAGGCCACCCACCTGGCCAGCCGCACCCCCAGGGAGAATACCTGAGGCGGAGACAGGCCAGTGTGAGGAGTTCAAAATGTCCATCTACTTCTGCTTCTGCTCGGACTTCTGGGGGTTGTAGTTCCACCTTCTGCAGAGGCCTGGGGCTCTACCACGACCCCAGGTGCCTGCCCGGCCAGCCGCACACCCCAGGGAGAATCGGAAAAATATATTCAAGAGAGAACGTCAGTTTCTCCAAAGTAAATAAAAGCATGATACAAAGGTATGTGTTTAAGAGAGAACACATATCTTTATTCTCTCAAACCCAGAACAATGTTTTTTATCTTAAGCTTACTGAGACTGAAGGTGGATAGTTCTGAAGGTGGCAGTAACTAGAGGGGGAGAGGTGTGCTGGCAGTGAGTTCCCAGGGAGTAATAAAACCAAGATATGAGTCAGACATTACTCTGTCATTGGCCCTAAGGCAGCCCCCAAAGCAGGAAGCTGGATCCCCTTGTGAGTACCAGAACTGAGATCGATAAGATTCTGAGTGACACCAGCACTGGCTAAGAGAAGGCTGGACTTCCCCCGCCCCTCCCCCATACAGGAGAAGCTTCAGAGATCAAGAGGTTATGTTAAAAACTTGAAGGTGGATCACCAAACACTCAAGCTCTTCCCCTTGCCATTGCCCTAGCAATGGACTCATCTATATAAAAAGTCCTAAGTAGGGGAAGTTTGAGAGAAAACCATAAAACAACTTTTCAGGGCCAGATGTTGCACATCAGCTGTCGTCCACAGCTTGACTTGCAGTGTGTAATTTCTTTTAGTTTATGGGGTACCTTCTGCTCTCTTCTAAATGGAGAAGCCAGCATTTCTCTTAAAAGCATTTCTCTCTTTCTGTCTCCCCTCTTCATTCGTCTAATCTCTAACTAGAACTGTTTTACTTTGCTATTCATCTCTGCTGAAATCTGTTTTTGTGAGGGTGCATGATAAACCTGGGATGCTGGGCAAAGTCTCTGGAAAAATTAGTTTAACATTGGTTGTAGGAAATTCCCAGATTTTAGGAGCAGAGAAATACAGTAAAAGATATCTTATAAACAGTTTTTTATTTTACTTTTTGATCACCACATCCATTGATCTAAGGGGGTTACTTCTGGCTCTGTGCTCAGGAAATACTCCGAGTAGTGATTGGTGCTCAGGGGACCATATGGAATATAAGGATCAACTCAGTTTGGTCATGTGCAGACTACCCTTCTGTTTGTATTATCTTTGAGTCTCCTCAAAAAAAAATCTCTGATGAAGATTTTATGTCTCAGTCTTTCATTGCTAATCAGTATACTAAAAATATTTAGTAATTGGGCAGACTCCTCTGGAGTGGGAATGCTGCATTATATAGGTTTTCTTAAAATGTGAAATGTTAAAAAAAGAGAAATGTTACTAATACATAAAGGAAACAGCAAATATTTTGAATTAATGAAGTTTTTATTTGTTTCACGTATACTATTAATTAAACACATAAAAGGAGAACATTCTTTTATATGTAAGTATGCTTTCTTTATAAAAAATATGCTTATTCTATAGGTTCAACTTACTCTTCCCAAACCACTGAAAGTATTAAAAATACAAAAAACCAGTTTATTAGATGGAAGGACACAAAATTTAGCAAGGTTGACATCAGAATTTATTTGCAATGATTATTTTCAGAAGGGTTGGCACCATAGTAATAACCCTCAAATGTATTCAGATTATTCTTTTTATCCGCTGTGTTTGTGCCAGTGCCTATTTTATTTGGTAGGTTAAGAAGCAACCATTTGTGAGTTTTTCCTTACTCTATATAGAAAAATACTAAGTATTTTTTGGGGCTGGAGCGATAGCCCAGCGGGTAGGGCCTTTGCCTTGCAGCGGCTGGCCTGTGCCGGCCGGGTTCGATCCCCGGTATCCCATATGGTCCCCCCGAGCACCGCCAGGAGTAATTTCTGAGTGCAGAGCCAGGAGTAACCCCTGAGCATTGCCAGGTGTGACCAAAAAAGAAAAAAAAGAAAATACTAAGTATTTTAGGCAGATGAGACCATAGATAATGCTTTTAACCTGAGTTGTTTAAGGAATAAACAATAACTACCTATGGTTTTTGCTAAGTGCTATTGGAAAATATAAATGGTCAAGATAGCTAAAGTTAATAATTTGTACTAAAGAGATGATCATGGAACATTTCAGAAGATAATTAAGTAACCAATGATATTAGATTCATTAGAAAAACTCTCTTTAAAACTCTTTGTCACAGTTTAGAACCATTTCAAGAAGACAGTAGAACCCCTGCCTTGGACAATATCAACATCTCAGGAAATCTCTGTGTCTTTACAATAGAAACTGGTCTCTGAAGTGTTGTGATAGAGGAAGTATGGGATTTTTTGTCAAGTCAAGGATACCTGGGATTTATATTTTTAGCCTTGGAACACTTTAGTGCATCTTCAGTGATGGGTTATGAAGTTAAAGCCATGACAATTCAGACTTGGTCCTATGGCAGCAGTGAACAGCTGAAAATTTCTATATTCTACATTCCAGCTAAAAATGGTCAAAATTATTGTGATAGTGGCTATATCGGAAAGGAAAGAACAAAGAGGCACAATATTTCTGAAAAAGATGAGAATCTTTCCTTTTTCTGAAACATGAATTTAAAGGGGGCATGTTAGAGGAAGTAAGCCAGAGGAAGAGCAAATAAAGGATGGTCTCATATATGGTATAGAGAGAAATATACAAGGTGATGGACATTGTCCGAGGGAAAAAAGGGTGCAAGGCCAAGGTTACCAAGCTGCGGTTGGGTAGGTTTAGGTTGAGGTAGGGAAAGGAAAGTTGGACTGGAGGGTAAATGAAAACAATGGTAGAAAGTCTTGGTATTCTGGTGGTGATGAAGGTGCAATAATATTGTGCACCAAAAACTTAAGTATTAATACTATTATAACCTATTACTTGCAACTATAATACAAGGATTATTAAGAAAGAATTCCTAGAACTTGTCAGTTTTCTTAATGGGAAGGATTAGGCAAGAGGCCTTGGAGACATTGAAGCCCTTAAAAGCAGTAGGAGAGTCAGGAGACTATATACATTTAGGAGTTTAGAGATATACATGGCTTTCAATTTATTAATTTTGAGTGACTATTGGGAGTGTTCAATTGGCTTATGAAAGTGCAGAAATAAAATTCAAGAGAGATTTGAGAATTTGTAGCAAGATTTCAGGGGAAACTGAAGTAGGTTATGTGTCCTTCCAGGTGTCCTTCCTCTCATGAATTTTGTGAGAGGTAACTTAGAATATAATTTTTACATATATTTAGCAGATAGGGGAGGAAAATCAGATAGGGGAGGAAAATATTTAGCAGATAGATTGGGAAAATCTGAGAACAGATGATATGCTGAAGTATTTTCACAATTGCAAAATACGTTTCAAGGAAATAGCTGGTCAGCTGTGTCAGATGGGGAAAACTAAGGCTGATGATATTATAATGAACAGAGTAGAAGGAATTAAAGCAGCTTGTGATAAGTTGAAGGCAAATTTGAAGGAAGATCATTTGGTGACAGTCCTCTAGGGATTGCGTCAATGACATCTTATATTTCATCTCCAGTTCAGATGGAACAGATGGCACAAATGAGAATCTCTTCATATGAGGCTTTCAACTGGATTTATAAGCCTGCCTGTCCCATTTCCTTATTTGCCTCCAGAAGGCCAAAAAGCAAAAACCCATTTGCTTTTCCAGAGTAGGTGGAATAAGGCTCATTAACAAGATGTTGTGAAATGTCTCTGCTTGCAGTTTCATGAAGAAACTTTATGAATTAGAAATATCGTATGCTCTATATCATACTCTTTCACCACAGAGAAACCAACGTTAAATGCTTTATATTATAGATATTTTTAATGAAATGCAACCGGCTTCTAAACTATCAGAATTCAGCATCTAAAATTTGTCTATGAAAAATAAGATTGATAAAGTTATTTTCATTTGAAATGTTAAGAGAGATTTCTATGAGAAATAATAATTTGGGGTCAGGGAGATAGCTCAGGGGTCAGGAATTAGGTTTTGTGTGAGCAGAGGCTCAAGTTTGATGGCTTCAACTGTGCTCCCACCCCAGCACTCTCAGATGTAGCCTTATGGCCCCCAATACCATTGAACAAAGGCATACTCCTGTAGCTAGACTGTAGAGTACTAGCATTGAACCATCGGGTCCAGTTGGCTGATTATCACTATGCTCTGTTTGGGAGGCCTACAAATGGAAATAGCATTATGACACTTAATTTCCAGATACCAAGTCACGCTTTCTCACAATAATAAATCTTTCTGTATTACACTGAAGTTCTTTCTAGTCTCTCTCAGAGTTTGGAATGAAGTCAGAAATTAATTCTTATTTCATTTCTTAAGATACTTCAAATATCCTTTTCGGTATATGGAACTCCCCAGATTTTATGTTCATTTACCAAATGTTATGATTGCTATTTTAAATACCTTAATATATTTTGCTATATTGCATGATATATTAGGAATTAGTGAAGAACTAAGACTACAGTGTGATTAATTGTCCAGCAGTTATAATTCTGCTTTTGAGTTAAAGTAAATCCTTTTGTTATAACATAAGTAGTCCTTTCACAAGCATGATTTTTTATGAATCAGTCGTAATACTACATTTTATAGAGTTAGATAACTGGCCATCCATAATGGAGCTCTATATACTAAGCCCAGTATTCTCACAGTAGCTAAAGGCCTGTAACCAACCAATCATGGGAATGTGGCTGAGCTCCAAGAATGATCTAAAACAAAGCCTTTGTCTATGCTTTCCACTCTTCTATTTTTTAATTTTCCTCTAAGCTCCTAGCTTCTTCTGCTCCCCAGTCTATATAAAATAGGGATCAATACATCTCTGATTTGTATTATACATTATGTCTGTCATAAAGAGAATAAACCTCTTTTTCTCTATCCTCCACTCAGTTCTAATTTTACGTTTCTCATGTAAAAGACTGTTTACCTTCCATTGGAAATATATTGTAATTAATCAACTCCTGCCAAGAAGTTTATAGAGAAGACTGGAATTTTGAACCAGCTTATCTCTTGTGGACAGGTGCCATGGATGTATTGAACAAAATGGCTGCCCCAGATTTAATGGAAAGGGAAAATGCCCAGCAAAATATTACAAGCAGTTGCTCTTATAAACTGATAAAATGACGTGTTGATTAAGCCATTTTAATGTAATTAAACCAGCAGATTTTGTTAGAAGAAAATGATTGCCATAATTATTTTTCAACCTGTTTAATTTTATTTCAAATCTTTGTTCTGAAGGACCAGAGAGGCAACTCAAAATATTGCATGCATACTTTGTGGGAGACTAGGGATATTTGATCCCCAGAGAATACTGGCAGAAGCAAACCCTTGCTTGCAGAGCTGAGAGTAGCTCTCAAGAACTGAAAACAATTTTAAATAAAAGTAAATGTTTATTTGGCAATCCCTATATATTGTGCTTAAATTTAGTTGCCAGTTGGGGGCAGTCTGGTGGAAAATGGGGTGAGCAGAGGAAACATTTTTAACAATTACAAGACAGTAGGTCTTAACCAATAACTGTTACAAAGGAGGAGGTTGAAAGCTTAGAATTCTCCAGGACTCTAACAGGAAGTACTCTGATTACTGATTGAACTCCATTAGTGATTGCGTTCCTCCAGTGCAGGGACCACAAGAAAAAAAATGCATCTTCTCTGCCTTCCTGGGAGCCCTGATGTGTGTGTGTGTGTGTGTGTGTGTGTGTGTGTGTGTGTGTTGGGGAAAGAGGGTGCAGCGGGATGGTAGGAGAGAGATCCAGTGAGCTATTGCTCACTTCTAGAGAGCAGGATATTAAGTGCTATTCTTCTGCTTTTCTTTGTTCCTACCTGGAAACTTGGCAGGATACCTCAGGGACCTCAGTCAATTGAGGGTGGTGGAGTAGCAAAGAAAAGAAAATGAGAAACCATGGATTGCTTGCAGTTGTAATTCTTATTGGATGTATGGAACAACTTCTTTCAGTATTTAACCTACTCTCTTGGACTTTTTGGATCTGTAGCTTACATAACCCAAAGGATATAGCTCTCATATCAACTAAGTAGAAAACGTTTTAAAGAACCAAATTTGTATTTTTTTTTTTTTTGCTTTTTGGGTCACACCCACTGATGCTCAGGGTTACTCCTGGCTCTGTGCTCAGGAATCACTCCTGGCACTGCGTGGAGAACCATATGGGATGCTGGGGATCGAACCCAGGTCAGCTGCATGCAAGGCAAAGGCACTACCTGCTGTTTATCGCTATGGCCCCTGAACTTTGGTTCTTTCATGTCATTTTTCTTTGCAAATATTTTGATCCTTTTAGAAGGTACAGAATGTTGACCTTAATCTCTCACATATATCCACATCTTATCCACAGACTGTGAAGATAATTTGGTAAAGATATTTTTGTGAGTGATTAAATAAGGATTTGAGCATGGGGATATTGTCTTGGAATACCAATATAGTCATAATGGTCCTTGCAAAAGGGGATAGGAGAATCAAAACAGAGAGATTTGAGGATGGAAGCAGAGATCAGAGAGGGAAAAACATGCTATGTTGCTGATTCATATGCTAAATACTGGAAAAATAATGAAATGGAAATTCTTCATACTCCTCCAGAAGCAATGCATTACTATGAACACATTTTAGACTTTTGACTACCAGCATTGTGAAATAAATGTTGTATTACTCGGCTTATGGGAGTTTGTCATAGGAATGGTACTAAACTAACAAGGGAGTTTGAAATAAGCAAAAGTATAAGACACTGGACTCTATAGAGTTCCTCCAGTATTGTGTGCTCTGAATGCCCCTGAGTCCAGCCAGAGCATCAAATATTGTGTTCTATGCTGTAGTCACAGCACCATGATACCATATCCTTTCAGTTGAGTGAAAAATTTCCATTTTAATGCCACAAGAATGACTTTTTAACCTGAAGAAAAAACCTGATTTCTTTTATCCATAAATGGGTTTTTGAACTTGGTTTTCGAAAGGCTTTTGTGATGAGCATGTTCTCTACAGACTGAAAATCTCTCTCATGTGACATTTAATATAGAACTTTCTGAATGCATGATTAATTTTTGCATATCAGATATTATCTCATTATAAGATTTATAGAAAGTAGCTATGTAATTATAAAGCAGCTATTTTCAGCACACTGTGCCAGGTTATTTCTCTGCCAAATTATTATGCCAGAGGAAAAAACACGTGGCACTAGCAAAAAACAAGTTGAGTCTCGTGAGCAATCAGTTCAGATAATTGCATCTTTATTATTGACAGTTCCCTTAGGACTTTTGGGTCTTGAGATCTGCTTTGTACTGGAGTGCAATTCATTAAACTTTCCATCCTGAGCCAGTTTTAATTAAACAGACCTTCTTTTCCCTTCAGCTCCCCACAGCTCATTTTTCTTAGCTGGCTGTAGTTCTAGAAATTCAGCTGTTACGTTAATCGGAGATCCCTTTACTCAATCATTTCAAGGAATCTGCTCTCAGTTTATATACACAACAATTTAGCTGAATAAGCATCAAACATTCCTGTTTCTAAAAAAATAATAAGGAAAAAAGAAGAAAGGATAAAGCATTTAGAATTTTGGTTTGTATTATTTTATGAAAAGAAATTGATATGTGGGTAATAATAGGAGGTGATACATTTAATGTCCTATATAATAGATCACTTTTAGCCCTCTACATTCTGAAATTTTGGCAATTTCATTCTGAAATTAAAATATTTTATGATTTGATATGACATAGCATGATATATGATAGATGCATGAAGATTCTAATATGTTAACTTTTTTTTAAATGTAATTTCCCAAAGGACCAAAATTGTAGACCTAAATTCAACAATGACAATAATTGAATTAAATGTTGGAGCATATGACATATGCTTTGATTAATGAATTTAGCATAGTATATACTCTGATTCCTATGACCTGAATGAATGGTTTGAGGCTCTTCGTGTTCCTGGAACACGCAGATGCCCCTGCAGTATACTTGGCTCTTGACAGGACGTATAGAGGTATTACTGGTGCCCGCTCAAGCAAATCAATGAACAACGAGAAGATAAGTGATACAAGTGAAGTGATATACTATGATTTAATATAATACTTTCAAAAAATTTGATTCTGCCTAAAATGGAGTAGATGAAACAAAAATTAAAAAGGTTAAAAAAGAAAAAAATACTTAAGTAAAGAGCTGTAAATTTCAAGTCCATATTACCACCCTCAGGAAGTAACAAGAACAACTAGAGAATAAGTAAAAACATGAAAAAGCCAAACAACATTCTTACCTGCATTTAATTGTTGCTTATAAAACAGACTATCTTGAATCTTCAGAGTACACATTTTTTTCCAAGTTCACATATTATATTCACAAAGGAACTGAGTCTGAGCTGTAAAAAGTAAGTCGAGTAAATTTTAAAATAATAAAAATGGAAAGAGGATGTTCTCTGATCATAATGAGAGGTAGATGGGAAATCAACTAAATGTCAAATTATCTGATAAATGCAAATTAAAAATAGGGAGCAACTTGAACCAGGAGTCAAATGAGAATATATTAAAAATTTGAAAAATACTTTGTGTTGTTGTTGGAGCGATAGTCCAGTGGGTAGGGCATTTGTCTAGCATGTGGCCAACACAGGTTCGATTCCCTGGCATCCCATATTGTCCCCCAAGCATTTGCCAGGCATAATTCCTGAGTGCAGAGCCAGGAATAGCCCCTGAGCTTTGCTGGGTTTGACACAAAAAAGAACAAAAAAGAAAAAAAAATACTTTGTGTTGAATAAATTGAAAAAGCATAACATTTCAATATTTGTGAACTAAAATAATGCTTAGAAAATTGCGTTGTGTTTTTGCAGTGAAAGATATATCTAAAACCACATTGCCCACCCAGGTTTGATTCCTACATGGACTCCACATGGTCTCATGAGAGCTTCTAGAAATGATAAGTGCAGAGCAAGGAGTAAGCCCTGAGCACCACAGGGTGTGAACCATAAAACAAAACAAAACAAAACAAAAAAAGATTTATCTAAAATCAGTACCTAGGGCCTGTGGGCTAGGTACTGATTTTAGATAAATTCTCTCCTCCCTGAGGGAGAATATAGTGGTTACATCACTTTCCTTTCTTGTTGTCACTCTAGTTTCATCCAGAGTGGCTTATACGGTCTCCTGAGCACTTCCAGAAATATCCCTGAGCAGATTCAGCAGATCTAGCCCTGGCACCATATGTTGCCCCCCAAAATAAAAAAAAATTAAATATATGTCTAAGTTAGATGTTACTGGTTTAATTTTAAGAACAAGAAATAATAAAATCTGCAATGCAAAGGAAGCAGAAGAAATAAGATTTTGATATAAGAAAAAAAAACACAGAAAAAACAATTTAAAAACATTTAAAAAGCAAAGCCTAACGTTTGTACTTTTGAAATTGATAAAATACTGCATAAGACCCTAGCTAGACTAAAAATTATAGAGATTACAAATCCATATTGTGAATGAGGGCCGCCATCTTCCACATTGGACTTCCCTCTTGTCAGAACTCCACCAAGCGGCAGACGAGCCTATCACAGCTTGGATCAACAACACTCACCCTGCAGCAGTTTTTTTTTTTTTTCAATCCGGCCTAGGTATGCTGATCCAGAGACTTACAGACATGGGTCAGAACTGCTACTTGCTCTCTCTGTGCCCAGCCGCTCATGAGGCACCCGGGAGGGATGGCTGGTTCTAGCCTTGGCCTGCCACCCCAGCAGGGCCTCACAACAAGCCAGATGACCCCCCGACTCCATGAGGACCGCCATATTCCACATCGGACTTCCCTCTCGTCAGAACTCCACCCAGCAGTAGGCGCAGACCTATCACAGCCCGGCTCTGGCTGCAAGTGGCGCACAGTTCATCAATAAATGCTATATTTAGAGACTACAAGAGTATACCACCCACACAGCAAGCCTGGCAAGCTGCCGTGTCATATTTGATTTGCCAAATACCAGTAACAATTATATTATTTCATTCCCATGACCTAATATAATTGTCTGAGGCTCTTTATGTTCCTGGAGCAAGCAGATGCCCTTGGGCTCTACTAGCATGAGACAGGACATATGGAGATATTACTGGTGCCCGCTCGAGCAAATTGATGATGAACAGGAAGATAGTGATAGTGATTGTGAATAGAGTAAATGAGTAGTTATCACTAGTATCAAACACACAGTAGCAGAAGTCAAAATTTTTGTAAATGGTGTAGTAGTTTATAAAAAGGTTTTGTTTAAAAACCTGGATTTATAGTTACTGATTATAGTTGAGTGTTAGACATATAATCTGGTAGCAATTTCTCCACCAGTGTCAACTTCCTTCGAACAGTGTTATTAAGTTTAGTGGCTGTAGTTTGGATCTCATGTTTTCAGTGTTGCTTATTCTGTTTTGTTTTTCTTGTTTTGGAGCCATACCCAATTGTACAGAGAACCATGGGATGTGGGATGCTGGGGAATCCAACCCAGGTCATCTGTGTCCAAGACTTGTGCCTTAAATATTATACTATCTCTTTTGCCCCCTGAGTCTATGAATTGGATATGTGGCTATACCACTCCCCATGTTAGCAGTATACCTGAGGTCCCTGACCTCTGTTCCCCCTTTACCTCCCTTTCTCATCTTTCTTCTCCCTTAGACTTTTTTCCTTCTCCTTCCTAAAATCTGGGATCAAGGGTTATCTAGGCATCCACCGATTACAACATAGCATTCTCTCATCCAATTATTCTTTTATACCACAGACAAGTGACATAATCCTGTGTTTGCACTTCTAGCTTGCTTCGTTCAACAGGATGTCTGCCAGATGCATCCAAGTAGTTTATGTGGAGAATCCTTTGATGTCTACAAATTACTGGAAGACCTAGTAAGTAAAATTAGTAAGGCCTCAGGAAAGAAGCAAAGATATACAAATATATATATGTCAATTTTAGTTTTAAGAGGATATAAAAAATTAAATTAAATAAATTAAATTTTAATAGTGTTAAATATGCAATTACTAGACTACAGAAAAGCTAAAAAAAGAAATGTAGCTAAAAATTTTTTGATAAATTATGCTACATCAAAACTGTTTACTGCTTACTATCTTACACAATGCCAAAACATTGACTCCTTAGTGGATTAAAGACTTAAACTTAAGGTCAGTGACTATAAAAATGGAAATCCTATCGACTTAGTTAATAGGAAAATTAAAGGACATAATGAAAAATGTTAAAAACTAAAATTTTATTATTTGCAGCTCTTATTCTATAAATATAAGTTGAAAGTCTTAAAATACTACAGAATTTTCTAAAATTATAAGGTTGATGATTATAAAAAGTTTAATATGCGAAAATTAATGACTTTTAAGAACCAGTAATAAAAAATGATTTAAAAAGTTGTAAAATTATCAATTATCTAAAGGTTAGATAAGCAAATTTTCTTGAGGTAAACTATTAAACATTGTAGGGATAAATTAAAAAATAATATAAATGGAGAAATTCACATTGTGCATGAATTAAATTTTAAACTTACAAAGAGAGCCGTTTCTCCAGTTAAGAGACCAAGGGGATCTTTTATGAAACTTGACAAGCTGACTTTAAAATTTTATTGAAAATGGCCATGGGCCAAGAGCCATCAAAACACTTTGAGGGAGAAAAATAAAATCAAATGTGTTGTTTTGCTGGCTATCAAGACATATAGTAATGCTATAGTAATTAGGGGGAAACAAACGTAGTCAGATGCCATTAAACCATTATAGAGAAGATCCTTGAACTTATGGACACATTATTCAATAAATTAAGCATGAAGTATAATAAGGAATATTTTGTATTTGAATAAATTATCCTGGGTAAGTTAGCATCCACTTGAAACAAAATGTCAATTCTGTTTTCCACCATACACACAAGACAATTCAAAGTAGATTGTAGATAATAAAACTGTAAAGAAGCTTGAAGTAAATATATCAGAGTATTTTTTAGGACTAGGCTTCCTTAAATAAGAATTTTAAAAAAAACAGCACTTATTATACAGGAAGAATTTTAAAATCCTTTGATCAAGACACTAAGAATGTGAAAACTGCTGAAGAGATGGTACAAGGATTAAGCCTCTTGTTTTGCATGGAAAAATTCCTGTTAGAACCCTGACATCACACAGAGCCCAGGGCAGAGAGCCAGTAGTATCCCCCAATACTTCAGATTTGGACCAGGTTACCCCAACAACTAAAAAATAATTAAAAAAAAGCAAACAGGAAAACTGGAAGAGATATTTGCAAAACATGTAACTAAGTTATATTTAGAATAATAAAAAACTTCTAAAATTAATAAGAAAAAAGGTAACATTAGAAAAATGGCTTAAGAATGCTTTCATAAAATAGGACTTCTAATAGAATCATATATGCAAGGCTTTTTAACTCATTCAAAAATAGTTACTATATTTGAATTTATGGTACCACTATAGTCCCATTAAAATGGTAACAATAAAAATTGATAATAAAGAATGGCTGTGGATGTGGTTCGATGGAAAAGTACATGGCTCAATTTTGTTGTGTGTGGACCATGCAATCCCTGGTAAAACAAAGTAAAAACAAAAAATATCACTCTAACCTCACACCTCTCTCCCGAGCCCTTGAGAAAATTAAAAAAAAATGTTTTAAATAGATAATTCGTAGTGCTCACAAAAACATGGTATAATTGGAATAGTGATACACTGCTTATAAGTGTATGAATTGGTCAGACCATGTTGGAAGACTGCCTAATTTGCGGTTTAAATTATAAAACCAATGACTTGGTAGTCCAGTATATACAAATGCACATTTGTAGTCATAGAGATGATAGCAAGAAAGTTCACAGCCACATCACTTGTAAGGGGAAAAAAATAGAATCTCAAGTGTTTATCTATGGTGGAGTGGATAAATCCTATGTGACGTATACTTATGTAGCTGATTAGCATATAGCAGTTAAATGGATTAATGCTTGTTATGTGCTTTGCCAACTATAAGACCAAGATGACTGACCTCCAACGTCCTGATGGATCTATCACATCTTCCAGAAAGGCAATGGAGAAGATTATCCATGACTTCTACTCAGATCTCTTTGATAGCCACTTCCACCTGCCACATACCAATTCCACAGGATGGAAATGTCGTTCCCAATGTTCTCCCTTCTGAAATCCAATATGCCATTTTGTCAGTAAAGAAGGGACCAGCACCAGGCCCAGACAAAAGTCAGACCCAAACACCTGAAGAATATGCCTTCAGTACTCATCAATACACTGGCTCGGCTCTTCACACGTTACCTGTCTGAATGAAAGGTGCCCTCCCAATGGAAAACCAGCAGGGCAGTTCTGCTGTTCAAGAAGGGAGACATCCACAACTTTGGCAACTATCACCCCATCTGCCTGTTGTCTGTCATCTGCAAGCTGTTCACTCGAGTCATCCTGAACAGGATTGGCAGAACATTAGATGAAGGGCAACCATGAGAGCAAGCTGGCTTCCAAAAAGGATTCAACACAATCGACCATATCCATATTGTAACCAAGCTCATTGAAGTTTGTAGGGAGTTCAGGATGCCGCTCTGTCTCACGTTCATTGATTTAAAGAAAGCCTTTGTTTCTGTGGAGACTGAAGCGGTCATCAAAGCCCTAGCCAAACAGGGCATTCAAACCCAATACAACAAGGTCCTTCGTGAGCTATATTATGAATTCACCACCAGGATCTCACCATTCTACAGAGAAGTGATTATCAATATCAAAAGAGGGTTCGGCAGGGTGATACCATTTCACCAAAACTCTTCAGCACCACCCTCAAGAACATCATGCAACATTAGAATGGGAAGGAATGGGATTAAAGATAGATGGTAGGCAACTACACCAACTCCGCTTCGCTGATGACATCGTTCTAATAACACCAAACATTAGCCAAGCAGCACAAATTCTGGCTGACTTCTATCAAGAATGTGGAAAGATAGGTCTACAGCTGAATCTCAGCAAAACTATGTTCATGAAAAATGAACTAGTTCCAGAGGCCCCATTCACTCTAAATGGAACAAACATCTCTGAATGCAGCAGTTATGTGTACCTAGGTCGAGAAGTCAACATGATGAATGACCTAAAACCTGAGCTGCGCAGGAGGAAGTGAGCAGCATGGAATGCCTTTAAAAGCTCCAAGAAATAGCTGAAAAGACAAAAGAACCTCTGGCTCCTGGCACATCTCTTCAACTCCACCATTCTCCCTGCATTTACATATGCCTCAGAGACCTGGACCCTATGAAAGCAGGATGAGAATGCTATTCCGGTCTCCCAAAGAGGAATCGAAAGAGCTATGCTTGGAATATCACGCCTCACTCAAGTGAAAGAAGGAATGTGAGCTCTGACCTCTGTCTCTGTTCCAGAGTCAGGGACGCTGTCTCGTTTGCCAAGGCATCAAAAAATCAGATGGGCTGGACATGTAATGCTATTTGTATACGACCGCTGGACTAGAGCCATTACGACTGGATCCCACAGGATGTCAAAAGATCACATGGCCGCCCACCTACAAATGGTCAGACTTCTTCATCAAGACCCTGAATGAACAGTTTGAGGCTCTTTGTATTCCTGAAGCAAGCAGATGCCATTGGGCTACACTGGCACGTATAGGGTCAAATGGAAATGTTACTGGCGCCTGCTCAAACAAATCGATGAATAACAGGATGTCAAGTGATCAAGTGCCAAGTGATGTACAACAACATGAAAATCATAAATCAAATATGCAAAATCATGGGTAGAGACCTATATATTGTAGGCATTTATGTAACTCCCCAAAGTAAAACATTTCTTTTTTTTTTCTTTTTCTTTTTTTTATTTGCTTTTTTAGGTCATACCCAGTAATGCTCAGGGTTACTCCTGGCTCTCATTCAGTTACTTCTGGTGGTGTTTGGGGGACTATATGGGATGCCAAGGATCGAACCCAGGTTGGCCATGTGCAAAGCAAACCCCTACCTTCTGTGCTATCGCTCCGTTCCCCCACCAAAGCAGAACATTTTTTTCTTTTCTGTTCTTTTCTTTTCTTTTCTTTTCTTTTCTTTTCTTTTCTTTTCTTTTCTTTTCTTTCTTTCTTTCTTTTCTTTTCTTTTCTTTTCTTTCCTTTCCTTTCCTTTTCTTTTCTTTTCTTTTCTTTTCTTTTCTTTTCTTTTGTTTCCTTTTCTTTTGTTTCCTTTTCCTTTTTTCTTTTTGGGTCACACCTGGCAATGCTCAGGGATTACTCCTGGCTCTACACTCAGGATTTACTCCTGGCGGTGCTCGGAGGACCATATGGGATGCCGGGGAATCGAACCCAGGTTGCCCGCATGGAAGGCCAACCTTACCCACTGTGCTATCTCTCCAACCCCAGTAGAACATTTCTGAGGTCAGACTTCCTTCTTGAAAACAGGCTCAACTGCTGACTATTCTGTATTGGACACTATGAAGAAGCACCCTTCCATGTGCGTGAAATAGCCTCTGACTGTGTCTGCCTCACAATTTTCTCTTTCTACACCAGGGGTGCTTTTGTTTGTTTTGGGACCATGTCCAGCTGAGCTCTGGAATTACTCCTGGTTTTACAATCAGGGATAACTCCTAGTGGTGCTCAGGGAACCATTGGGGTGCTAAGGATTGAAACTGGATTAGCCACATTCAAGGCAAATGCTGTCTCTGCTGTACTATCTCTCTGGCACTTTTCGAGGGTTTCTTAAACTCAGCTCTATCAGTGTTTTGATCCGGATAATTCTTAGTGGTGGGGGGGACCCAATATATTATATGATATAGGGCAGCAACCTTGGCTTCTCCACCACCTAGACTCTAATATATCTCTACATGTTAGTAAATATATCCTCAGTTACAAAAATCTTCCCCAGTTGAGACCCATAAGGCAATTCTGTCCCCTAAGATTTACCATGGGCATTGTACCTAAGAGCTTTCCTGATACATTTCCTGCATCTAAATTAATAGGTGTGTGACACATCCTGAGTCCTGCTCAGTCAATAAACAATCAACATGTTTATTTATTATAATTTATATATATATAATCACTGTGTAATTATGAATATTGAATATGGTTAAATATAATTCTAAACATATACCACAATTTATGTTTTCTTGCATTGAAGAAATAGCTAAAAAGGACAAAGAATCTCCGGCTCCGGGACATCTCTTGGATTCCACCGTTTTCCCTGCATTAACATACACCTCAGAGACCTGGGCCCTATGAAAACAGGATGAGAATGTTATTTGGTTCTCCCAAAGAAGAATCGAAAGAGCTATGCTTGGAATATCACGTCTCACTCAAGTGAGAGAAGAAATCTGGAGTTCCGACCTCCATCGCTGTTCCAGAGTCAGGGATGCTGTCTCATTTGCCAAGGCATCGAAAATCAGATGGGCTGGACATATAATGCCATTTGGAGATGACCGCTGGACTAGAGCCGTTACCGACTGGATCCCATGGGACGTCAAAAGATCACGTGGCCGCCCACCTACAAGATGTGGTGTCCTCTGTCAGACTTCTTCATCAAGACCCTGAAGGAAGCGGTTTGAGGCTCTTTGTGGGGTCAAATGGAAATGTTACTGGCGCTCGCTCGAGCAAATCGATGAATAACCGGATGTCAGGTGATCAAGTGACACCAAAACAATTCAAGACACATTGAAAAAAAAATAGGATTAGAATTTCAAGCATATTTCCTTACACTCCAAAAAAATTACTTGCTGGCACCTTCTGGAAAGCCTCTCCTACAGAGGAGACCAGCATATGCTATAGGAGATCAGAGCAAACAGCTAAAGGAATGTTGAAGAGCAGTTTTAGTAATGTTCTGAAATGGGGTATGGGAAGGGAAGGAGGGAAGACATAAAACCTTGGGGGGAATGATTTGGTGATGAGCAGCACAATAGAAAAAGAGTACATTCATTGGTGACTTTTGTAAATATCAGGTAAAGGCAACCCAGACATGCCTGACTATACCCACAAATTACCCACTAGAACTTCTACCACAAAAGGAAAAAAGGTCAGGCAATGAAAGTTTAAAAACTTACTAGAGTAGTGAAAAATAGAGATAAGAGAAAACCATTAATCAAAGTTCATTGGGAATTTCAGTTAACTACAATATTGTTGCATTAAAAGGTAGGTATATGAACATTACACATTACACCATATTTATTATTTCTAAGCTAAATTAGGTCACCACATACTTTAAAGAGCTTATTAACCTCACACTATTATGACAGTAACAGGCTCTGGGCATGAAGCACAAAGGAATTTATGACTTCTCCCTAGACTTCTCTGAACTCCCAGAAAGTTGGAAAGAAATGATGGTAAAGAGCTGTCAGTGAGCAGCTGGGGACGAGACTGCCTTTGTGAACATGGGGTGCTGCTTTTTATCTTTATGGAGTGGGGATTCAAACGGAATCAAGGGGTAAGTTGTCAGTGTTAACAGAAAGCTTAACCCTTTATTTGAAATTTGACTTTCACCCCTTTTAATTCTTTATGGCAAGCTTGAAACTGTCATGGTGGTCTTTAGGGGTTCAAGAAAAGTAAGTGTCCTACCACTTTGTTTCTCTTTAGCTCCTATCTGTCCATTTTAGATGGGAGGATCAATATAACTGATAGAGTTGATTATAATGAATAATGTGATATTCTGAAAAATATTTCCCTTTTTTTCTATATACCATTTAAAGTCTGCAGTTCTCACTTTACCTAGAGTTATTTCTGAGACAAGGGCACACATTTTACAGAGCTACTGGAATGCTTGAACACAGAGACCAGCGGCAGTAGAGAGTATGTGCAAGTATGTGCAAGTATGTCAAGGAGGGATGCCTCAGAAATAACTGTGCTTGTGGGTCAGTTACCATCAGATGTCTTGATTTTTGATGTCTAGCATCCAAACTTGGGCTGAAAGGTTTCTATTATTTTATCCCCCTCTTCATGGAAAGGTTTCTATTATTTTATCCCCCTCTTCATGGTACTTTGCTATGGCTGTTCTACTAAAAGCCATCTGGATGGGGAATTGCTCCTATCTCTGTGCTCCATCAATGCCTGAGATAGCCACTTGCTAAAATTTTATTGCAGATTTTTATCTTTTGTTCTTTACTTTTTTTTGGGGGGGGGTGGTAGTCACTTCTGTCAGTGCCTCAGGCCCAGCTGCTCTCAACAATCACTCCTGATGAAGAGCTGAATGAGAGGCCAAGGGTCAAACCTGATTGGTCACTTATGAGGAAAAGTGCCTCACCTACTATATTAACTTTTCAGCCCTCACTGCAGATATGTAAACTGTTTGATAATATATTCTGAGCAAAAAAATCTTGAAAAATAAATTAGGCAAAAGATAAAGGAAAACTTAAGAAAAGGAAAAAAGAACTAAGGTTGTTAATTTTAACTATTATATATACATATGTATATGTATGTATATAAATAAAAAACCACTCTTTATTATACAGTTTCACTGTATCACTGTATCACTGTCTTCCCGTTCATCATCGATTTGCTTTCGAGCGGGCCCCAGCAACATCTCCATATGTCCTGTCTCATGCTAGTAGAGCCCAAGGCATCTGCTTGCTCCAGGAACATAAAGAGCCTCAATCCATTCCGGGAATGAGGTCTATAATTGTTACTGGGATTTGGCATATATATCAAATACAACACGGGTAGCTTGCCAGGCTCTGCCGTGCAGGTAGCATATTCTGGTAGGCATCTTTAAGTCCAGCATTTATTGATGAACCGCGCAACCGCATAGCGGCTGCGCGAGCGGGCGCTGATAGGCTTGTCTGCTGGGTGGAGGTCTGGCGAGAGAGAAGTCCGGATGTGGAAAATGGAGGCCCTCATGGAGTGGAGGGTCGTCTGGCTTGTTGCGAGGCTCTGCTGGGGTTGTGGGCCAGGGCTAGAACCCACTATCCTTCCCAGGCACCTCGTGGCGGCTGGTCAAGGGGAGAGCCAGTAAAATGGCGTCTAATTATGATTTTAATTTAAATGCTAGCCTACTAGTGCAGTTGGATATTAATGCTTTTATTTATCCTTTGCATGTATTTTGTAAACTTGGCCCCAGTCTCTCCTCTGCTCCCTGTGCACTTTGCTTTCTGCCTACTATTTTTTAGTTAGAGAATGTTCCTTCATTATTTTTAAAGGTTCTTTTTTTCTTAAAGGGCTTATCTTTTTATTTTGAAGAATCTTTATCTCAAAGGGATTTTACAAGATTAGAATGATCTGGTTTAGAATGCTTCCTAGAGCTCACATATAAATTTATTTTAGTTGAATTATTCTTTGTTGGTAAACTTTAAATAATTTTATTTAGATGTGGGGAGGGAGTTTCCTAAGCAGCTGAAAGGGCCCAGTCTCTGTGGCTAGACCTAGAAATGCTTGAGGAGCCATGAGATGTGGTGATCAAAGCATGGTTCCTCACATGCAAGGCATTCACATGACTCTTGTACTATCTCTCTAGCCTTGTTCTGTACCACAACTAGTTGTGCTTGGGCCCTGTTCCCAATACAATGTTTGGGCCCAATAGTGCTCAGATCAGATGTGAGCATCCAGAATGCAAGTATGTGTTCTCATGCTTTGAGTTATATTCCCAGGGCACTTAGAATTTTATGTAATAAACTGTATAATGAGAGCTTTATTATATTATTATTATACAGTTTAACTTTTCAACTTTTCAGTTATTCTGTGAGTTTAGTTGTTTGAAGACTAAGTACTTTTATGGAGAGAAGACAGAGAAACCTGACATGTGCACCAAAAAAGTTTTATGTAATAAACTGTATAATGAGAGCTTTATTATATTATTATTATACAGTACATACACTTAGAAACAATCATGTGCCTTTTTTTGCCTGATTTAATGCTCAGTTCTAGGTTGGTATTAGCCCTTTCAAAATTTATTCACACATGTTCCCTTCTCTGTCTTACCTAACCTCTGACTCCCACACGTTTGTGGTAATTTCCACTTTTGGTAAGACCACCTGATATATTTATGTCTTGCAAATAAATGCAGTCATTCTATATCTCTCTCATTCTTTCTGACTAATTTCACTGAACATGATCCTCTCTATGTCCATCCACTTACAGGCAAATTTCATAACTTCATTTTTCCTAACATCTGCATAGTATTCCATTGTGTAGATGTACCACAATTTCTTTATCCAGTCATCAGTTCTCGGGCATACTGGTTGTTTCCAGGTTCTGGCTATTATGAATAGTGCTACTATGAAAATAAAAGCGCAGATTGTGTTTCTGCTGTGTGTTTTTGTGTTGTTTGGTCAATTTCTTTGAAGAATGTCATGGGTATCCTTACAGGGACCACATTGAATCTGTACAAGGCTCTAGGGAGTAATACCATCTTGACAGTGTTGATTCTCCCCATCCATGAGCAGGGAATGTGTTTCCATTTCCTCGTGTTCTCTTGTCTTTCTTGAAGCAGTGTCTTGTAGTTCTCTTTGTATAGGTCCTTTACACACTTGGTTAAGCTGATTCCTAGGTATTTGATTTTCTGTGGCAAAATTGTGAATGGATTCGATTTCTTAATATCCCTTTCTTCTCTTTCGTTATTCATATAGGAAAGCCACTGACTTTTGGAACTGATTTTGTACCCTGCCACTCTACTATACATATCTATTGTTTCTAAGAGCTTTTGGGCCGAGAGTTTAGGATTTTCTAAGTATAATATCATGTCATCTGCAAATAATGATAGCTAGATTTCTTCCTTGCCTATCTGGATGCCCTTAATGTCCTTTTCTTCTCTGGTTGCTATGGTGAGTACTTCCAGTACTATTTTGAATAAAAGAGGTGAGAGAGGGCAACTTTGTTGTGTTCCTGATCTTAAGGGGAAGGCTTTCAATTTTTCCCCATTGAGAATGATACTCGCTGTGGGCTTTTGGTAGATGGCTTTGACTATCTTGAGGAAGCTTTCTTCAATTCCCATTTTCGGGAGGGTTTTAATAATGAGCGGGTGCTGGATCTTGTCAAATGCTTTTTCTGCATCTATTGATAGGATCATATGGTTTTTTTTCTTATTGATATGATGGATTATGTTGATTGATTTGCTAGTGTTGAACCATCCTTGCATTCCCGGGATGAATCCTACTTGGTCATGATGGATGATCTTTTTGATGAGTCTTTGGATTCTGTTTGCTAGTATTTTGTTGAAGATCTTAGCATCTGTGTTCATCAAGGAGATTGGTCTGTAATTTTCCTTCTTTGTGTTGTCTCTCCCTGCTTTGGGTATCAGGGTGCTATGTGCCTCATAGAAACTATTTGGCAGTGTTTCTGTTTCTTCTATTTCCTGGAAGAGCTTGAACAGGACAGGCAGTAGGTCCTCCTTAAAGGTTTGGTAGAATTCGTTAGTGAACCCATCTGGACCTGGGCTTTTATGTTTGGGCAGACTTTTAATTACTGTTTCAATTTCCTCGATGGTGATAGGCTTATTCAGATATTGGAGGTCTTCTTGTATCAATCATGGGAGTTTATAGGACTTCAGGAATTTATCCATTTCTTCTAAGTTCTCATGTTTCATAGCATACAGGTTCTCAAAGTAATCTCTGATGATCTTTTGAATTTCTGTCTTTTTTTGTTGTGATGTCACCATTTTCATTTCTGATTCTGTTTATTTGGGTTCTCTCTTTCCCTGTCCTTACAAGTCTTGCCAGTGGCTTGTCGATCTTGTTTATTTTTTCAAAGAACCATCTCTTGGTTTCATTAATCTTTTGGATAGTTTTTTTTTAATTCCCAGCTCATTGATTTCCTCCCTAAGTTTTATTATTTCCTTCTTTCTGCCTGGATTGGGCTCCTTTTGTTGGTCTTTTACTAATATTTTCAACTGTGAGGTCAGGTTATTTATGTGGGCCCTTTCTTCTTTCCTTATGAATGCTTGCAGAGCTATGAACTTTCCTCTTAAAACAGCTTTTGCTGTGCCCCACAAGTTCTGATAGTTGGTATCTTCATTGTCATTTGTTTCCAGGAATCTTTGGATTTCCTGTTTGATTTCTTCTATGAGCCACTTGTTGTTCAGCAGTGAGCTGTTCAGTTTCCAGGTGTTTGGTTTGACTTCCTGCTTCTGTGTAGGGTTAACTACTATTTTCAGTGCATCATGATCTGACAAGATAGTTGACACAATTTCTATCTTTTTTATTTTGTTGAGGTATGCTTTGTGTCTCAGTATATGGTCTATATTGGAGAATGTTCCATGTGCACTGGAAAAATGTGTATTCAGCTTTTTGGGGATGAAAAGCCCTGTATATATCAACCAGCTCTCTTTCTTCCATTTCTTCCTTCAGGTCCAGTATTTCCCGGGTGAGTTTCAGTCTTGTCGATCTATCCATAGTCATAAAGCAGTGTTGAAGTCTCCAACTATTATTGTGCTACTGTTAATGTCTTCTTTGAGGTCTGTTAATAGTTGTTTTAAGTATTTTGCTGGCCCCTTGTTTGGCTACATATATGTTTAGTAGTGTGATTTATTCCTGGTATACATAGCACTTAATTATTAAGAAATGCCCTTCATGGTCCCTTTAAACCTTTTTCAACCTGAAGTCTATATTTTCAGATATGAGTATGGCCATACCCGCCTTTTGGAGGAGTTGTTTGCGTGGAGAATGGTCTTCCAGCCTTTGACTTTGAGTCTGTGTTTGCTCTGATTATTCAGATGTGTTTCTTGAAGGCAGCAGAATGTTGGATTCAGTTTTTTAATCCATTTTGCCACTCTGTGTCTCTTAAATAGTGCATTTAGACTGTTGGACGTTGAGAGAGATTATTGTCATTGGATTTTGTGCCATCTTTCTGTTTAAACTTGTTGTGGTTTTGGGTTGTCTTATTTTACAAAAGACCCTTCAATTCTTCTTTTTTATTTTTTTTGGTTTAGAGTCTATGAATTTCCTGAGTTGTTGTTTATCCGTGAAGTTGTGCATTTTTCCTTCGCATCTGAAAGTAAGTCTAGCTGGGTAAAGAATTCTTGGTGAAGCCTGCAGTTCATTGAGTCTTTTCACAATATCCCACCATTGTTTTCGGGCTTGGAGTGTTTTATCTGAGAAGTCTGTTGTAAATTTCAGGGATGCTCCTTTTTATGTGATTTCCTTCTTTGATTTTGCTGCTTTCAGTATTCTATCTCTATCGTTTTTGTCATTTTAATAAGGATGTGTCTTGGAGTATTCTTATTGGGGTTTCTTTTAGCTGGTATCCTGTGGACCACCTGTATCTGGGAGCATGATTTCTTCAGTTTGGGGAACTTCTCAGCGATGATGACTTTGACAGTTTCTTCTTCATTAGGGTTTTCTCCTTGCCCTTCTGGGACCCCAATGATGTGTATGATGTTCCTTTTGGCTTCATCCCGATTTCCTCTGGTAGTCTGTTCATTGATTGTGAGTCTTTTCTCCATCTTCTATTGTTGTCTAGAGAATCTCTGAACCTTGTCTTCGAGATAAGTAATTCTTTCTTCAGTAGCTGTTACTCTGCTTTGGAGGCCTTCCACTGTGTTTTCAGTTCACTTACCTCATTTTTAATATCTGTCATTTCTGCTTGTACTTTGGCCTGAAATTTACTCAATTCTGCTCTCATGTCCTCTTGTATTTTATTGACTTCGTATTCCATTGTTTTTTTTGAGTTTCTTGTGCATCTTTAACAGTTCCTTCCGAAATTCCTTTTCAGAGAGGTTATATAGCTCATTGTTATTGCTTGACTCATCTGTACTAATGACTTCAATTATTGAGCTTGA
>JAJIBD010026009.1:0-20325 GCA_021461705.1 Cryptotis parvus | reverse complement strand
ATAAATAAATAAAATAAATAAATAAATAAATAAATAAATAAATAAAATAAAACTATTCCAGGCATAATGCCATACTTTTAAAAAATTTAAAGTAGTTAGAAATAAATCAACTAGTGAACTCCATTCATAAGATTTTTGTCATATACAAAATGGTTTAATACAACTCCCATTACTGATGAATCAGTTTTATAATCTTCATAATATGTTGGAACATAAATATGGGTAATACAATAATATTTTAATAAAATCTCATAAAAATTAATGCTTCAGATCAAATATGTAGGTCATCACTGCTATATAATAGCCCACTTTTGGTACCTAAAAACAGTGCAGATTAAAAAACAACAATATGCCATGAACTTAGCAAAGAGTAAGAATCTTTTCATTTTATACAAACGATGATAGCCTTTTGTTAATGAACAGGCGCAGTGGATGTGGAAGTTTGAAGGTTGAATTATGGGAAGACTGAAGTATTAAAAAGTTATAATAGAGATGGAATGTGTGTGAGCTTGTGTTCATAGAAATGATAGTAGAAATGGAATGTGTATGAGTTTGTTTTCATATATGGCAGGGATCACTGTCAATATGTAGTCATATTAGTGAATCATTTTGTTGTTTTCATAAAGAACTTCCTTGCAAAGAAGGAGCAAATAGAACTCACAAGTACTTTCACTTTGGGGGCATTCAAAACTCAAGTGTAGAGTAATTCAAATGGAATTTATTGCATTAACCCTTAGAAAATCATATGCATTGACTTGAATCTAAAGGCTTTACCTTCAACATTATAATATGACAGAAACTATATCAATACTTACACATATATAAAGTAGATGCTTCGAATAAGAGACAAAATGAAAGAGAAAACCTATAATGTAGAGAATATATGTAGCTCCAATAACTGAAAAAATTATTTTAAACCATTCCTAAAAAAATAGTTTAAATATCAGACTATTATAATAGCTCATTTATTACAATGGATAAATTATTATTTGTTGTGAAACACATATGTGAATTTTAAGAATTTTTTTTGGACTGTACGCTAATATATAACAGATAACAGGTGCTTGTCGGAAAACCTGCATGGACTTGTCCCCGTATCCCATATCAGCCCTGAGTACTGCTTGAATGAACCCTGAGTCAGAGCCAGGCGTAGCCCTGAGATTAGCAGGATGTGGGCCTCAAACAAAAAAAAACAAAACTCCAAATTTGTATTCCATAACAAAATCTGTAAAAGTATTTTGTGAAGTAAAATAATCAATTATTAGAAAATTTGAGCTTAGAAGGTATGTAAGTGAGTACAAGTATTTGTTATCATGAATATTTGTCATATATCTACAAAGAAATAATATTGTTTCGATTACAGAAATGATAGCTATTGTATACATGAGTATATCTGTGCCATCTATCCGAACTAAGGGTCTGACTTAAAGCATACAGCACGTTCGGTATGCACAAGGTCTCCTGAATTAGATTCAGTCACCAAATGCTGCCCCCTAAAGACTTACTGTTCGCTTGATGCTGTCCTCAGAGACAGGCAACATAAATCGTTTAAAGTCCAAGTAGCTCTACTGTTTGAAACCCTTTAGGCTACAACAGAGCATGTCATCTGACAGCACTGCCAGTAGTTTACAAGGGCAGCTAAAAGGACCATTTGGCGGCTGGAACAAAGGGCAAAGGATGGAAAACTTTCCAGAAAACTGAGGTAAAATATAGTTCAAATTGAAATTTTTCAATTAAAATTCTCCAAATGAGTAATTTAATTTAACCCCATTTTCTCCATTATCTCCTTTTTTTGCTATTTGACAGATAGATAACAGGAAGATATATGGACAGATAAGAAGAGTAAAAGAAAGGGCTAGAGAGAAAATAGGATTTGATAGGATTCTATTGCTTTATTATTGCTATGGGCATGTTAAAATGCTTGAATGCCTGTAATGAGTCACTCACAGTCGCTTTGTCAACTACCATGCGATTATAAAGTGTAAGAAAATTTACATAGATTTGCCCCTATTCCAGATAGACTCAAAATTATATTAATACCTAAATTGCCTTTAAAAGTATTATTAATGACAGGTGATGTGCATGAATGCCACCATAACAAGATAAGTTTAAATAAACTGAATGTAATATAATTTTTAGATTTCAGGAGTGGAAAGTGTATAAATATAAATGAGGTTAGGCATTTTATTATATTGTATTAAATGGTTTTAATTTTCTTATTTACATAGGTTAAAATCATAGTAATGCTAATGGGTGCTCTTTAATTTATTTTCCGATGATCCTATTTATCAGTTTTTAAAATTGTGTTGGAAAATCAATTGAAGTAATTTGCATTAGAACATACTCTGGGATAGACATCATTGAAAAGATGTATTAAGTTCTAAAAGCCTGTTCTTTCCTTCATTATGCATTTAACTGCACAGTCCCAAGAACCGGATGCTGTGATCAGAGGTGACCACAAATATTTAAGATTTGCAAGAGTTTCTATTGCATGACAAAGCTGAGAGACTGTGAAGATTGAGGATCTTTCGAGATTTATTCCCCTTTTAATATGTCCTTTTTAAGCACAGAAAATGCTCAGAAAGTCTTACTTCCTTTGATGCAAAGAATATTGGATTAGAGTGAGCAACTGTATTCTGTACATCAATTTAGATAAAAAGAAGTTGGACAGGAAGGGTGTTTCACGCCACGCAATTCTGAAATAAACAGCTTCCTGGAAAAAAATAAATATTTTTGTTGTTGTTTTTAACGGGGGGTACCACACATCCTACATTTCCTGGCAGCGGTTCTAATCATGTAATAAATATCCAAGGTGTCGATGACCCTTATGATACTTCTCAATTTTGATTCCCATATTTTAGGTAAAACAAAATGTGCTTTAAAATTAATGACACAATCAAAAACATGATAAATTTAACATGGTATTGATGTCGGTATTTCCCCTCTAGCGTGGGCTTATATGGGGTAAGAAGAGAACAGGTCACTTTCTCCAAATCTGTCTGCCACCACTGGGAGACCACTGGGAAGGCTTGAACCTTACCCAGGCCTTAGACTTAGTCTTTCATTCTGTGAAGGAGAATCTCAGGAAGAGGAGCCAGAAGTAAAACAGATTTTCTTGAGGTTCTAAGGAAGGGAAAGGGAGGAGGAGAAAGTGAGAGTCCACATTTCAAGAGGCAGATGGGGAGCCACACGTGCTCAGTCACGCAGGCCAAGCACTGGGCTGGGGCAGCTATACCGCCCTTCCTTGTTCAAGGTGGCTTTTATAGGTTTTTCCTCGGGCTGTTCCCCACATGGGGCTTCTAGCTGCGTAATCTACACGTCCTCATGGGGTAGTGTTGAGAGAGGTGAAGGTCTTGTAAATTCCTTTCCTGTCCTTTTGTTCCTTTGTAATTCCTCCAGGAATGGAGTCCAGCTTCTGAGGATCAGTTACCAGAGTCTAGAGCTTAATTCTTGCAGCTTCAGTGCTATTGGATTGATTAGTTCTGAGGAAATTCTATTGCCATGGTGCTCCCATCTATCTTCCAATGTCAGTATGTTACATATATGGGGAACTTTGCAAATGGAAGAAACAAACATTTTGCTCATCAGACATTCTATTACTGTTAATAAAATCTGTCAGAACTTGAAAAGTACTATTTTCTTTTAGTAAGAATTGTATTTCACACATGAAAGTGTATATTTTCTTATGCTTTTAAGAGACTAAAGGAGACAGTTAAAAATACATGAGATGTAAGGTTTGGGTAAACACAAATTTTGAAAAACCTATTTATTGGGTGAAGGAGCTTTATTTTAAGACCTAGCACCAAATAATGTCACTTCTTTGCCTTTGGACTAAATACATCCACGCTTCTCAATTTATGTCTATCTGCAAGGATTTATATGCCACTTGATGATAGTCCCTGTAAACTTATAAAGACTAGCGTTTTGTTTTCAGTATTCACACTTGAGGTAGCAGTTGTTAGGAGACTTCTTTGGTTTAAAGTCTGTACATTCTTTTCCTTGTAGTTTGCTCGCTACAAAAGAAACAGATAGTGCGTAGATCCTCGAAGTGCTCCAATGTCACCTTCTGATTTTTTGATAAATTAATGGTAAGAACATCAGGATATGATGTAAGAATAAGACCAAACTTGAAGGTAACTGTTTTGATTAAACCATGTGTGAACTGTGTTTTTGGTGTGATTAAACATGATGAATTTTCAAATTGATTGCACCCAAAATTTCCATATCAATTTTCTATCCTTAGTCAAAGATATATCTTGAAAGAAAAAATCTTTACCAGACAAGCTGTCACACTTGGTCCATTTTCTTTGTACTATTACAATAGTATCATGGTTCTTATTCAGAAATTATATAGCAGAAATTGTATTTTTAGAAATATCTATATATATTGTAAATTTGATCTATTATAAAGTATTAATTAAATATAAATATTCTTTCAGTGTTCATTATGATCTCTAATCCTATGAAGAAGTTAAATGTGTCATAAAGAAGGGTCTTCATAAATTAAAGTCAGTACAGTGTTAAAAAATTATTCCACCTATAAACGTCTTACATGAATTTATAGAACATATTGAAATTATCAATTTAAGATAACTTTATTTCACCTAACATAGTATAAGGGAGAATGTTTATGTGAGTTTATGTATATTTTCCATGAACAGAGGGCCTCAAAGAAAATATTTTAAGTCATTTCATGCCCCACTTATTGAATCAATTCCGAAAAAGTGTCTGTTCTAAAGAAAATAAAATTTTAAGAATGCTTTGTTTCCCATGGGATTCTATTTATTCTCTAAAGGAAACAGGTAATCTATATAGCAACTTTTCCCAAACTTTCCATAACGAGAAAAAGTAAAAAAAATTATGAACAGAGTTATAAGAATTAGATAGATGAGAAGCAATAAGTAACAAGAATAGGACTAAGATTTCTTGGTAATGTATAAGTTGAAAATAATCGTTTCGAATTTCAAAGATACTAACGTTCAATTGTATATTTTAATCTTGATTTGTTTTCCAGCTTTGAGGATATATTTTTGGCCACTGAGCATATTTGTGTCCTTAGCATTGGATAGAATTTAAGTTTTATAACATGTGTTATTTGTTAGTAGTTGCATCAAATTTCTAATTACTTTTATTTATATTATTGTATATAATGCATTACTTTGTATGTAATACGAAGTATAATATAATAATTACCAGTTGTGTATAACATCTACACTTTTCCTATACCCACTTTCCCTGTCTCTAGTACAATGTTGTTCCCTATCCATCATAGTGTATTAATGAGCGCTGCTTATTTGCTGTGCATTAGAGTTTGTACACTTAAACAACAGTAATCTTGATCATAAGTAAATTTCCTGGTTTGTATTGGGCACCCCCTGCAATGCTCTGGGATTACTCCTGGCTCTGCACTCAGCAATTGCTCCTGTAGAGTAGCTGGAACCATACTTGGGATTGCCAGGGATGTGAACTGAAATCGGGGGAATCTCATGCAAGGCAAGCATCCTCACGCAACGTACAATCTCAAGCTACATCACAGTGATTTTTTCTTTAATTCTTTAAAAATTCCTTATTAAGACACTTTACCATTTGGGAGACTCACCTAAGTTGTGTTTTAGGCATAATATGTCCCCACCACTTTGGGTCCTACCACTAGTGTAAATTTCTCTCCACCATTTTCCCCCATTTGTATACGACCACCTCCAAAACATACACCCCAGCCAAAAGAGCGCATTTAAAAAGCTTGGTTGTTGTGCGTCATATCTGTTGATTTCAGTGTTGTGGATGGTGAGGGTTGGGTTATTGCTTGCTCTGTTCCTCGGGACCAATCCGAGTACCACCCCTGAGACCCTTGAGTCCTGCTAATCCACCTTAACCCCACTCCATTACTTCAAGCTAAACAATAGTGTAGGTAATGGGAAAATGCAGTTAGAGGATGTATGCAAAGGATAATAGAAGAGGCCGAAATATGAAAATGTTTCAGAAACTGAGGGGAAGCTGAACTCATGCATTGTACCGAGAACTAATTATGCATTGACCTTGAAAAATAAGCGTGCATTATTTAATAAAGTATTTAATGATTCAGAATATTTCCTTCAAGAAACATTGAAGAGGAAAAATGTGTTCCCCTATTTTTAAATATCTGTAATATAAAGATTGATAAAGTTTAGTAGAAAAGATAATAAAAATACAGATAAGTGACTAAGCCACACAACAGCCATCCAGACTTTCCTGTCTACTTGTTGAAATATCTGCTTTCATTATTAAAATAATTTAATCACAAAGGAAGCTTAAACCACATCTTGAATATGAGTAATTATTGCAGAGCCCGGAAAGGAAAGAACTCCAACATTTGATCTTGTTCAGTAAAAAGTATTGATTCGTTTCCACTGCAGGAGAAAATTCTGCAGTGTAGCTAATGTCAAGTTAATTCAGAAGGAAGTTTCAGAAGTAAGAGGATAAGAAGCTTTAAGGCAATGCTCTAGCAAGAAGCTTAGGGGAAACTTTCAGTTCCATGATCAAACCTGATTTTCTAACATGCAAGGGTTCACTCCAGATCTTTGATCTATCTCTCTGTGCCCTGAAGTAGAACTTTTTTTAGGAGAGAAAAAAAAAAAAATTAACCCGATTGGGTCAGAAAGGAACCAAAAGGGAATTTTTTGTTTTATGTTTTTTTTAAGAAAATGAATGCTCTGAATATTAAGATAAGAATGCCTCTTGTATCTGACTAAAAGAGTAACCACTTTTAAATGGCAATATGATCAAATTCATTTTGGCTATCACTATTGCATTTTCTGTTTTGAATGAGATCCATTATGTTCTCTAAGTATTGCCTGCGTAACTTCTCTAAGTTCCACGATTCATTAATGTCAGACCTTATTTTATTAATAAAATGGCATCCTAATTAGTGGCTGCTTTTTAAGAGAAATTAAAAACTCTCAGCATTTCTTTCAGTATGACACATAAAGAAATAATCAGACAAAAGGAAGAAAGATAATTCCTCTATGTCAAGTACTCAGATCCCACTGTTAACATCTTTTTTATTTGTTTTGTTCTGATACTGTTTCTAGCAATACTCAGATTTACTCCCAGTTTTTGTGCTCAGGGGGTTGCTCCTAGTGGCACTAGGGCGAACCAAGTGGTGCTGGGTTTTTGAACTTGGATCTCCGTGAATGTTAAGGTGTGCACTCAATTTGTTGGGCTAGCTCTTTAAATGCTCCAACTCTTTAGGAAAGTTACCCAACAGATACAGTTGAAATAAAGTACCTGTTTTGTAATAAGATTCAACTTTTTTTTTTCAGTATAGCAGCTAGAATACCAAAATTATTAGAAAGTCCCCAGATTGAGGTACAGTATCATTCCTCATTGGCATGATGGGAGAGAGATGGGTTAAGCCAATAATACACTGCTGCTCATGGATTACTCCTGACTATGTGCTCAGATATCATTCCGGGTGCTCGATGGGTAATTCAGGATCAAACTAGGGTCACAGCATGCAAAGCAAGCCCTTGATTATTATATCCACTATTCAGAATATTTTTTAAAAGAAATTTCTCCTAGCTAATCAATTTGAATTGGTTTAAATGAGTATTAATTTACATTCCTTCTCTTCCAGTTACCAAAACATGTCAATACAATGAGCATTAAATACATAGACCTTTACTATATTAGTCTTTAGTGTTTATTATATTTAAATTAATGTGTTTATAATTGTTTGATTTTTATCATTTTGGCATTGTTATTACCCCACCTTCATCACCAACAAAATATTCACAATATCTGGCATTGCCTGAATTTATTAAATATAGTTCACGGCCATGTTCACCCTGAACGCTCGACCGCCTGAATTTATTAAATATTATTGAAATAAATAACTCATTTTAAAAAACCTTAATCATACCACTGTGAGATATACAATTACAAAGATATATACAATTAAAAAGTTCATATCTGGTTTTGGTCATACAGTGTTCTAGCACCCATCCTCCACCAGTGCCCATCTCCCACCACCAACTACCTGGTTCCTTACCCTCTCCCCCAGCTTGCCTCCATGGCAGGTTCTTTAAATAACCTACTTTAAAAATAACAAAATTAGAAATTGGCAGAAGACTTGGAAAACTGTTGCCATTAATTCAATAGTTTAATCTTCTACTCCTTATAGAGTGTTAAATAAAAAATAAATCTAGAAAAGAACTTAGTTTAGAATGTTAATCAGAAAGTATAAGTGGTCCTAAATAGAAACGTATTCTGAAAATCCTGCATATCTGTCTGGAAGTTGAAAATTTTAAAACAAACAGAATCTTAGTAATAATGTTATCAGACTTTACTGACAATAATAAGAATGTTTACTTTGCTGCCAATATGAGTTCACATTTTAATAATGATGTGATAACACTTCACATTTCAAGAGAGCAACATTTAAAATAAAGTTGGCCACTTTGAACTTTAAATTCATTAATATAAAATTTTGATGGAGCCAACAAGGTCGCCATGACGGAAAAGACCATTGCCTTGCATGCAGCTGAACTGACTGATCCCCATCACAAGATATGGTCCCCAAACCCACCATGAGCAATTCCAGAGCAAAGAACCAGTTTAAGACTTAAACATCATTGAGTATGGAAACTCAAAAATAAAAAATAACAATAATAATAAATTACAAAATAACTTCTGAAATAGCTGCTGTATCTTTTGTCCTGTTAAAAGTAGTGATGATTTATAGAATTAGCAAGATATAATCTCTAATACAAAGATTTCTTGACTAATGATTGAATATCAGACACAAATTAAATTTCTGTACAAATTATAGTCTGGAGAAATAGTATATGAAATATAGTAAATTCCATTTTTCTTGTTATCACTTGATCATTTGACATCCTGTTATTCATAGATTTGCTGGAGCGAAAGCGTAACATTCCATTGACTCCTGGCTACGCCAGTGTAGCCCAATGGCATTCGGTTGTTTACAGGAACAAGGAAGAGCCTCAAACCGCTCGCTCAGGGTCTTGGACGAAGAAGTCTGACCATCTCAAGAAGTCTGACCATCTCATAGGTGGGCGGCCACGTGATCTTTTGACATCCTGTGGGATCCAGCGTCGGTAACAGTTTCGCCCAGCGGTCATCTCCAGCATTACATGTCCAGCCCATCTGATTTTTGATGCCTTGGCAAACGAGACAGCATCCCTGGGACTCTGGAATACCAACGAGGTTGGAACTCTAGATTCTTCTCTCACTTGAGTGAGAGTGATATTCCAGCATAGCTCTTTCAATTCCTTCTTAGGAGGAATCGAAAAGATTCTTGTTACAGAAATATAACAAGTATTTCTTTGTTATAGAAATATTTAATTTGTTGAATTTTTTGTCAAATTAGATAATGCATTTTAGATATATAAGCTTTTAAATTTTATATCACAATGAGATATACATTTACAAAGTTGTACTATGTTTGGGTTTCAGCCACACAGTGTTCCCAGCACCCAGCACCCATCCCTCCACCAGTGCACCCTTCTATCTCTCTTGCTCTCTCCCTCCCTCTTTCCCTCTCCCCTCCCTACATTTTTTGCATTGTGGCTTGCAATACAAATGTTTAGAGGTTAACATATGTTTAAGTACCCTTGACCATGTTCAATGCTCAGTTCCAGTCTGGCATTACCATTCCAACAATTATTACACATTGGTTCCTTTGTATTTACCATCTTACCTAACCTCTGTTCACCACACCCTTGTGGTGTTTCAAATCCATGACAGCCCTCACAGTCCCATTTTTGCCTGGCATTGGCTATTAGCCTCATACTATTTCTTTCACATGCTGCAAATGGATGCAGTCATTTTATATCTGTTTTTTCCTTCTGACTAATTTCTCTCAGCATGATACTCTCCATGTCTGTACATTTTTATGTAAATTTCATAAGTTAGTTTTTTGTATTAGCTACATATAGTTAATCTATTTTGAAACAAGAGAGTAACACAGGACACCACTGTTTCTTGCCAAGAATGTGGAAATAATTTTTTCTCCAAATTTCTTTCTGCGTAAGAAAAAGGAGGGAGAAGAATTGCAGAGCCAGTAATAAACCACACAGGCAAATAATATCACCAATTAAAGCACAATCATTATACCAACTGGTAACTTCAGATTAAAACAGGGAAGACCCACTATCATTGTAACAGCAGCTCTTATGTGCTTCTTTAGATGTTAAGCAGTTTTAGGAAAGTTCTAGTAGTTTTAGATGTTCTTTAGATGTTACAGTTTTAGTGAAATTATCTTTTTCTCTCTGTGTACATATACACACATGACAAATATTTTTCTTGATTCTATTGTATTTTTGCAGTTGATGAAACTTTGCTGAAATAGTACAGTTTACTAAAGTTTATAGCTTACATTCATGAGGCAGTCGGGAGTGCATGGCGGGTTCTAGCCCTGGCCCACCACTCCGGCAGAGCGCCTCACAACAAGCCAGACCACCGCCTCCTCACCACGGAGCCGCTTATCTACTTCTGGACTTCCTTCCGTCAGAACTCACCCAGCAGACCAGGCCCATCACAGCCCTGCTCACACGGCCGTTCGCGGCCAGCGCGGTTCATCAATAAATGCTTCTATTTGGAGGTGTTTAAAAGAGTTTGCCTCCCCCGCTCGACAAGCCTGGCAAGCTGCTCCGCGTTGTATATGATATGCCACCCCAGTAACACTATATTAGGTCATTCCTACGACCTAATATAATGGTTTAAGGCTCTTATGTTCCTGTAGCAAAGTCGATGCCCTGGCTCCTACTGGCATGAGATAGGACATGAGATGTTACCGGTGCCCGTCCTAGCAAATAGATGATCAACGGGAAGATCGGATCGCGGATCGTGATAGTTTACATTAGAATTCACTCTTTGTGTTCTATACAGTGTTTAAGACAAAAAGTCACACTATGTCCACCATTACCACTCATATAGAACTTTGCCTTAAAAAATACAAACCTATCCTTTATCATTGAATATCCCTGTTCCCCTCCCTCCTCTCTACCCACATCTTGCATAACTACTGATCTTTTATTGTCTGTAGAGATGTGGCTTTTTCCAGGATATCCTATAGGCGAAATCCTACAGTTATGACCTATACTGATTGATTCTTTACTCAGCAATATGCTTGAGATACCTCCATGTCATTTTTGGTTTGTTGCGCCTATATTTATACAAAAATTAAGGATACGCATATATAAACTATACTGCAGTTATGGACATTGTATAAACAACAGGATCGCATTCACATGTTTAAATATGTGCTTTGTTTGTAAAAGTCATATATGAAAAACTTAATAAAAATTTAATTGTCCTAAAAATATAACAATGAAAATCAGTATTGCATTATCTTCACTGCTCTACTTCTCAAAAGAAAATATTATAAAAATAAGATTGTGCAATGAAGATTTATAAGATTCCTACTTTAGCCAATTTCTTCACTTTCAATCCTGCAGTCCAGTTCATCTGTTGTTTTGTTTTGTTTTTCCCTTATTCAATGATTTACCTTTCTCTACTGAAGAAGGCAGTTATATTTATTTGCATTGTTCACTTAGTTAAATCTTTCCTTCGATGTGATAGAAAGTTTCTCTGTATCTCAGAAAGGTTTGGTTGTTTGTTTACATCATTAGACATATTATGGCTGTGTGTAAAGAACAGCTTGGATCTTTTCTTTCCATGGAAAATTGACAGCATTTTCCTGGTAAGAATATTGGTTTAGGTGAGAGAAGTGAATGAAAACTTCTGGCTTTCAGCTAGAGTTTTAAGATGCAGTCAGGAAGTACTGTTAGGAACTTTAGTTTTCAAATCATAAAAGGTTAATCCTGTTTCCTCTCTCCCTCCCTTCCCTCCCTTCCTTCCTTTTCTTCTTCCTTCACATCTTTACTCATAATACTTATAAAATAAATGTGCTCTAGGTATACTTCTGCACAGCTATTATAGCTTAAAATTATTGTATTATATACTTAAAATTTGCTGAGTAAATCTTAAATGTAATCTTTACTGAAAATATTAGTAATTATGCCATGGGATTAGTGGTGAGATTGAGATGATAGCTAATACCTGGTAATAATCATATTTCAACATTGCACAGATAGACATAATACATTTACAAACTCCACACATGGTTACACGACAGTCTGTCTCAACAAAGCCGGGAGAAAGAGCAATTAAAGAGCAATTAGTTAGCATTAATTATAACCAATTGTTTCCAATAACCACAGTAATCTAGATTTTAAATTAATGGTTCCAAAAAGCACTTCTATTCCTTATCAACTCTGTAGGACTACCTACCTCTGAGATCATTTGTGTTCTACAGGAATCTGAATGAGAAACAGCTTGGACAAGTGCCCAGCTTTCTCTTCCAACTCTGCTCTATCTCTGTATCACCGCATCACTGTCTTCTCCTCGCTCATCATCGATTTGTTCGAAGCGGCACCAGTAACATCTCCATACATATCTCATGCAAGTAGAGCCCAAGGGCACCTGCTTGCTCCAGGAACATAAAGAGCCTCAAACCATTCCATCAGGTCATGGGAATGAGGTTCTATAAACTGTTACTGGTATTTAGCATATCAAATACGACCCAGATAGCTTGTCAGTCTCTGCCGCGGGTAGCATACTTTGTGGTCATCTCTAAAATCCAGTGCATTTATTGATGAATCGCGTGGTTGCAAGCGGCCAGTTAGCCAGGCTGTGATAGACTGGTCTGTTGCGGAGTTCGACAATGGGGAAGTCCGGATGTGGGGAAATGGAGACCTCGTGGAGTGTCTGTCTGGCTTGCTGTGAGGCTCTGCCAGGTAGTGGGCCAGGACTAGAACCCACATCCTCCGGCACCTTATGATGTAAGGCATAGGAGAGCCAGTAGTAGCTTTGCCCTGTCTGTGAGTCTCTGACTGGCATACCTGGGTCGGATTTAAAAATGACTGCTGTAGGGGCGGAACTCGATGAGCTAGGCTGTGATAGGCTGGTCTGTTGGGTGGAGTTCTGGGCCGTATTTAAAATAGATTCTATCTCTATCTATTGGAAAATCATAACTACAAAACAGCATTCAATATTATCATGTTTCTTCCACCCCATATTTTAACTCCCTCATAATGACAGTGACACAATCCGCCTCCTTATTAATGCAATGGTATTTTTTAATCATATGCAGTCACTGTGTGTTTATACTCCCTCTCCCACAATAAATAGTCTGCGTTCCAAGCAAACTTTGGACTACCCTTACCCAAGACACTCTCTTCACCTTTGACTGTCCAAACACACCTTAATTGACTGAGCAGCCATCATTATCAATCCACTTAGCTACCTGCCTGTGCTCTGCTCTGCTCCAACTCCACGGATGTTCTGTCCTTACTAGTCCAAGAAATTCTCCACCCTCATCCCCAGCATGGAAGCCCATTTTTGTGTTTCTTGGATGGAATAGTTTATTGCATTTCAGGAAGTAGAAGGAAGGTCAAGAGAAAGAAAAGAAAGTGTATTCTAATTTTATCCATAGTTTTTCAAGTATTAACTAAGTCAACTCAAATCTGAAATTAGAGATCAAATATTCTTATCAGCTCAAATAATCTCACTTTTGATGTGACTACAAGTATTTTATGCATGTTAAAAGAAAATCTCTTAAAAACTTTTAATAAAATGGACAGAATATTTTAAAATTTTCATCTTTTAGTCATACCTAATTTTAAAGAGTGGAGATGTTATCTGATATTTCTCAAAAATTAAAAATACTTTGTGCCCAGCAACGCCACTTATAGGTGGATAGCAAAGAACACAAAAAGCTAACTCAATAGATGTATGTGCATCTATGACCTTCATAATAGCTAAGATATAGAAACAACACAGAGCTAAAGGACTACGAGTAGAGTGGATAAAGATGTTTTGTGTGTGTTTATTCATACATTAGAATGCCACTTAGCTACAATAAAGTATAAAAGTACACCTTTCAGAATGTGATTAAAAGGGAGAATGTCATCCTACAAAAAACAAGGGGGAAAATACGACGATCTCATTCATGTGTGGCACAATAAAGAAGCAAAGGAAAGACGCTAAATCAAATAAAAATATACCTATAAGCTCTGGACTGAAGAAACGAGGTTTAAAATTGAGGTGGATAAGGATTGACTGAGCATTGAAGCCAATCGATGATGTGGGAAGGATGTTGATTCTTGTTAGCAGCCGTATATAATATAACATTTCAAAGAGGTGTGACATAGTACACCAAAAGAAAATGCCTTTATAAAATACAAAGATCTCTTTCTCTCTTTCTTTAATTTAAAATATCCACCTGACACTTTGGGAGAATTTCAGTGAAGGTGAGGAGAGAATATGTTTAATGTACAGGTTAACATACCATTCACTATCACTATCTTCCCTGCTTCATCTATTTGCTAGAGCTGGCAAATTCAGTAATATCTCCATATGTCCTGTTCATGCTAGTAGAACCCAAAGGCATTTGCTTGCTCCAGGAACAAAAGTAGCTCAAAACATTATATTAAGCCATGTAAATGACCTAATATAAATGTTACTGGTATTTGGCATAATAAATATTATACTAGCAGTCAGGCTTGCCAAGAAGAAATATTGGAGTTATTTCTAAGAATACTAGTTTACTTTCTGTTTGTGTCCCTGCACTGAATCTCGCCTTCTGAATAAGTTCTCTCCTATTAAGAATAACAGCAATATTATTTTTTAAGACTTTGCATTGTACTTTTTTTTGACTCATATCTATTTCTCTGTACTTAAGAGCCATGCTCTTGCTCCTTTAAGGGACACTTAAAAGAAAATATGTTGTTGAAAACATCTGCAACTACTGTCATTCGCTTATATCGCGCCAAAGATAATAACGAACCATTTAAAGGCACGATGGTTACTAAGGATGCTATAGCAGTTATTTGCCTTGTCGCCAAACATAGCATGTTAGATGGGTGTAACAGCTTCTCATTAAGGCTGGAGTGACTAGCAGATTGGCCAAGCAAGACTGAACAGGTGTTCTCTTGTAATGGCAACTGAAGATTTACAATCATCTGTTATTCTCTGCCACAGCTTGAAATATATAAGCGTATTTATGCATATATACGAATGAAACAATATATTTGAATATAAGTCTATACACTATTGTATATATAATGAATATATGAATATACATATTTAAATATATATCTATACTCCAACTTATATATAATTGTTATTACTGTACATACATATTTAATGTAGAAAGACAAATATTGCGTCCTGAATTTCAAGTCATAAAGTGCAGCACTTTATAAACATTCTGTTCTACTACATATATCTGTTTTGCATTCTGTTAATCTATTTACACCACAGTGTCCATTATCAAATACCATATCCCAACTCGATAACTACAGTAACTTCTTCTGTCTCTAAACATTTGTCATCTAGTCATCCATTTTCTGTTCCCTGCTGGCTCAACCACATTAAGGCCAAGAATTCTAGTGGCTTCCTTTGTTCTCGTGTAGTAACTTTCAATACTGCAGATTTTAATGATGAAAACACTTGCCTTGCACACAGCCAACCCAAGTTCAACTCTTTGGCCTTGACATGTTGGTCCCCAGCTGTCCCCCAGAGCAACCCCAAGCACAGAACCAGAGTAGCACTGAGCACCTTAAGGTATAGTTTCTCTGAAAACAAAAACTAAATAAATAAAAATAATAAGGTCCAGATGTTTGTATTAGTCCAGTAAAACCACTTAATAAGAAAAAGAAAATGATGGAAGTGAGACATTTGATTTTCAGGTTTCCAAACTGTAAAATATAGGAACTATCAAAAATGTATGTGATATGCAAATAATACAAACCCATACATGGGGTGGGTGGAATCTAACAGAAACTCCATGAAGGGACTGATAAGATAATAAATCAAATTTCTTCAGAGAGATTACTAATAATAATCTACATTACAAACAACAACCTGGGGACCGTGTGGATATGACATTAGTAGCCGCATTACTGCACCAGAGGGAGACCATTAATTAGTTATTTGCTAACCAGAGTATCTTTACGATTCTCAATTATCCCAGATTGTCTCTAATTTTAAGCAACTGCATATATAGGCATTCTAAAAAACAATATTTTTAGCACACCTCTTTTTTGTGTGTGTGTGTATTTCAGGTGTGTATTAGCCCAAACTCTAACTGTGCTCAGGGCTTGCTTGTGATTCTGTGCTCATGATTACTCCTGCGGTACACACAAACCCATATGTGGACCAGGGACCTAACCTAGGCATTGGCCACATGCAAGGCAAGCATCTTACCTGTTGTGCTCTGTCCGGCTCTCACTGGAAAGCTGCTTTAACTAATAAGAGAAATGTTGAGTTATTTGAGAATATTTTAGATAAGTAATAAAATAACTGATATTTTCATCTCTTTCAGGTCCTCCAGTCAATGTCACATGCAACATATTCATAAACAGCTTCGGGTTCCATCGCTGAAACAACTATGGTAGCATTGTTTGTTTGTAACCAGTTTGGTGACAGAATACTTATAACCATATTATATTAATGTACCTGTGTCTGAGGCTCAAGCATTTCTGGGTTTGAAATACTCTCCTGTGAAGGGCGGTCTCTGCAGGCGGTCCTTGTAGGCTGGGTTTCTGACAAGCTGGGCTGGAGACTGACTAATCTGTGGGCTGGAGAGTGGATTAATATGCTGGGGGAGATCTTACCAGCTGCAGAGTGTGGATTGTGAGACAGGACGCAGCAAGGTGTGGAGTTTCTCTCTGCCCCTCCGAGGCTCCATCGGGATGGTGTGACTCAGGTCCCAAGTTGCTCTCGTGGGTCCATGGAGTGCAGGGTCAACGGGAAAGCTGGTTTCTGCTCTGCCGGGTACCTGTGTCTGAGGCCAAGCTATTCTGGGTTTGGAAATACTCTCCTCTGAAGGGCGCGGTCTCTGCAGGGCGGGTCCTTGTAGGCTGGGTTTCTGACAAGCTGGGCTGGGGACTGGATTAATCTGGGGCCGGAGAGTGGATTAATATGCTGGGGTGAGAGATCTCTACCAGCTGCAGAGTGTGGATTGTGACACAGATCGCTGCCAGCAAGGTGTGGGGAGTTCTCCTGGCCTCCTCCCCGAGGCTCCATCGGGATGGTGGACTCAGGTCCAGCTGCTCTCGTGGTCCATGGAGCGTGGTGGGGTTCAACGGGAAAGCTGGTTTCGCTCTGCCCGGTGTACCTCCAAACTACCACAAAACTACCCACCCCTGCTGAGAGAGGCCTCCCACAGCAATGAGAATATAGCGCCCGCATGGCAGAGCCTGGGTAAGCTGTCCGGCGCGTGCTCGATATGCCAAACCCAGTAACAAAATGTTTATTTTCCTGACCCCGAAAGAGCCCTTAATACGGCAGCAGTAAGAAAAGGGCAAACAAGCAGTGCCTGATAAAATTTCACGGCTGTCCTAGGCTGCCAAAACGAAGAAGGGACTAAAATGACTGTCTGTACTTTCAATGCACGTACACTGGCAACGGAAGCATATATTGAGGATCTGATGCTGCAAGCAAGAAAAGATCAAGTACGACATCATTGGTCTGACTGAGACGAGGAGGCGCCAGTCGCATCATGCTGTATTTGACACCGGAGAAGAATTGTTCCTTGGAACATGTGATGAAAGAGGCAAAAAAAAGAAAGAGGCGCCGGTGGCGCTTGGTGTCCTTGTCAACACGAACATGGCTGTCAACATTGATTCATTTGAATGCCTAACAAACCGAATAGGACGATTACACTTGAGGAGATGTGGCTCACTGCCAGCAATTTCTATCTTCATTGTCTATGCACCAACATCCACATACAAAGAAGATGAAATTGAGAAATTCTAGCATGGAATTGGAGGAGTTCTAGAAAAAGATCACACCTTCTACAAGATCATAGTCGGTGATTTTAATGCCAAGATAGGACCGAGAAGATCGGGCTGAAGAACTCCACATCGGGACCCATGGCCTAGAATGGAACGAACAGGGTGAGAGACTATCTGAGTTCATCATGTCCACCAAGACTATTCATGGGAACTCACAGTTTCAGAAGGCTGAAGCGAAACGTTGGACATGGGAATCTCCTGGCGGACAGTTCCCACAATGAAATTGACCACATCATCTTCAATCGACGGTTTTGTCTGGACCGATGTTGCTGTCGCCCCCAAATTCCAGACAGGATCGGACCACCGCCTCCTTCGGGGTAAAATTCTACTTCCCGCAACGGGGAGAAAAGGCTGCAAAGTTTAAGAAGAGAACTCCCAGAACGACCACCAACTGGGAACTCTTTGGCACCATTGCGGCAACATGGGAAGATACCATCATTGATGACATCGATGAAGAATACAACCGACTGGTTCAGCACCTCCATGATTGTGCGAAGAATGCCGAGAGAGAAAAGACACAAAAGGACGCTTGTCTTCAGAAACTCTCGAGCCCATTCCGCTAACGTGGCAAGGCGCGAAGCCTCAGGAGACCAAATGCTAACGTCCAAGCTTGCTAAACAGTGCAGAGAAGCGATAAAAAGCAGACCTCAAAGACAGAAGAGCAGAAATACTGGAAGATGCAGCAGAAGCCGGAAAAGTATTCGCACTGCCCGCCTGTCCTTCGCCAACTATAAGACCAAGATGACTGCCCTCCGACGCCCCTGATGGATCTATCACATCTTCCAGAAAGGCAATGGAGAAGATTATCCAGGACTTCTTACTCAAATCTCTTTGATAGCCACATCCACCTGCCCACATACCAAATTCCACAGGATGGATATGTCATTCCCAACGCTCTCCCTTCTGAAACCAGACATGCCATCTCGTCGGTAAAGAAGGGAACAGCACCAGGCCCAGACAAAGTCAGACCCGAACACCTGAAGAATCTGCCGTCGGTACTCATCAATACACTAGCTCGGCTCTTCACACGCTACCTGTCCGAATGCAAGGTGCCCTCCCAATGGAAAACCAGCAGGACAGTTCTACTGTTCAAGAAGGGAGACATTCACGACATCGGCAACTATCGCCCCATCTGCCTGTTGTCTCGTCATCTACAAGCTGTTTACACGAGTCATCCTGAACAGGATTAGCAGAACACTAGATGAAGGTCAACCATGCGAGCAAGCAGGCTTCCGGAAAGGATTCAGCACAATCGACCATATCCACACAGTAACCAAGCTCATTGAGGTTTGTAGGGAGTACAAGATGCCGCTCTGTCTCACGCTCATTGATTTACAGAAAGCCTTTGATTCTGTGGAGACTGAAGCAGTCATCGAAGCCCTAGTCAAACAGGGGTGTTCAAACCCAATACATCAAGATCCTTCGTGAGCTGTATTACGGATTCACCACCAGGATCTCACCATTCTACAAAGAAGTGATCATTGATGTCAAAAAGAGGGGTTCGACAGGGTGATACCATCTCACCAAAACTCTTCAGTGCCACCCTCGAGAACATCATGAGACAATTAGAATGGGAAGGAATGGGAGTGAAGATAGATGGTCGGCAACTACACCACCTCCGCTTCGCTGATGACATCGCTCTAATAACACCAAACATTAGCCAAGCGGCACAAATGCTGGCTGACTTTGACCGAGAATGTGGAAAGGTAGGTCTACAGCTGAATCTGAAAGAAAACTATGTTCATGAGAAATGAACTAGTTCCAGAGGCCCCATTCACTCTCAATGGAACAAACATCTCTGAATGCAGCAGTTATGTGTACCTAGGTCGAGAAGTCAACATGATGAACGACCTAAAACCTGAGCTGCGCAGGAGGAAGAGAGCGGCATGGAATGCCTTCAAAGGCATCGAAGAAATAGCTAAAAGGACAAAGAACCTCCCCGGCCCCGGGCACATCTCTTCGACTCCACCGTTCTCCCTGCATTAACATACGCCTCAGAGACCTGGGCCCTACGAAAAGCAGGATGAGAATGCTATTCGGGTCTCCCAGAGAGGCATCGAAAGAGCTATGCTTGGAATATCACGCCTCACTCAAGTGAGAGAAGGAATCCGGAGTTCTGACCTCCGCCGCCATTCCAGAATCAGGGACGCTGTCTCGCTTGCCAAGGCATCGAAAATCAGATGGGCTGGACATGTAATGCGATTTGGAGACAACCGCTGGACTAGAGCCGCTACCGACTGGATCCCACGGGATGTCAAAAAGATCACGTGGCCGCCCACCTAGCAAGATGGTCAGACTTCCTTGTTAAGACCCTGAAGGAACGGTTTGAGGCTCTTCATATTCCTGAATCAACCAGATGCCATTGGGCTACATTGGCACGTGATAGGGTCCAATGGAAATGTTACTGGCGCCCGCCGAGCAAATCGATGAATAACGGGATTCAAGTGATCAAGTGATCAAGTGA